>JAWQRP010004330.1:0-12036 GCA_033557875.1 Quadriops clusia | reverse complement strand
GCTGAAAAGTAGATGGCGTTAGTCTCGAGTGTGCTGAAGCGGTATTGAGCCCGGGTCAAGTCAGTCGAGTCAGGTCTCTGTTACGATTTGGTGTAAAACTTAGGCGTCCAACGTATGCAAGAACCGTTTAAAATGAGTACCGCGAGTAACACATGTGTGTACTATAATTGTGTAAACAAGAGAACATTGTCCGATTTAAGTTTTTTTCATCTAAAACGAGAGAAATAGTCCTAAATAATTCAAGGGCAAGGTAGCTTCTTAAACTTCACCGTTTACCGCGTGGAGGCAGCACTGCATAGAGTAGGAATATAAGGGTGTGGGGGTGAGACGGGTAAATTAGACAAGGATTCGAGTGAGATGCAAGCGGGCTCGTAAAACGCCATAAGGTTAAGTCTCTTTATAAACTCCTATACTCACTGATAGTACCTACCTAAATTAAATATTTTTCAAATATATTACAGCGCCTCGTAAGAGTCCTAAGTGTTCCAATCCCGGGAGGCAGCAATGCTTGGACTGTCTACGTCCTCGCTGGACATTCCTTACAAAAATGGCGACTTTCCAATAATGAACCAGAGCAACTCCTTTTTGTCGCAGAGCTCAACAGAATGGTGCGTGACGGCTTCTACCAAACCTGGGAAAACTGTTCGGGGGACCGTCTCGCATCGCTCATGACCGAAGCTGATACATGGCTCTTAGACATACAGTCAGATGGGGACACTGTATACATTTTGGCTGCAGCTGTGAACTTACCTATTTCCCCACAAATTCACTATGCTTTAATAAGGCTTCAAACAAATACAAAAATTGCTCCCACGACCTTCATGGAATTCAATCTGGTTAAATTGAATGGTTTCTATCGAGAGGATAATCCTACTGAAGGACTATCTTACCGGTTTTTATTATGCAATGCCAATACATACTTATACAACCAAAAGTCCATTACTGTTTGCAAGCCACAAGAAGACCCGGACACGTTAGAATTTAATTCACCGCACGACTTTCTACTAGGCGGGTCAGTCTGCCAGTATATACCAATATTTTTCTCAAGAAACCATGGATTAGTTACAATATCAAACAACGATCAAAGTTTGGATTTAAGCATTAACATGAATGTTACTTGCGGCACTCCTTGTGAGCTTTCCATGAGTGAAATGAATGCAGGAAATCTTACACTTTACAACCTAGACCCTGAAGAAATGTACAATGCGTATAAAGACACATTAGGTCAACTCAAGTCGGCTTTCATTTTCTTTGTCAATGCTAAACACGCTCCATGCCGGAACATTCTTCAGGAGCTATTTTTATCTCCAGGTTCCCTCATTACAGGGGTTGACTGCATTTTAGACAAAGTTGTAATTACTGTTTGCCAAGATTTCTTGAACGATATACCAGCGAGCGACCCGAGATGGTCAGGAAACACTCAGTATGGCCTAGGGAGTTCTCATTCCATGCAGATAATTAAGCAATTAGAAGATAAACAGAAAGCCCTAAGCTTGTTTGTGAACTTTTTAAAGGAAAACGAATTGTGGAAACGGTTAAGTGCAGTTACAATTCGAGACAGTATCTTAGCCACAGCACACGTGATTGGAGAATTCGCTGAGAAGATAATTGCAGCAATTACGTTAAAGAATATTCCAATTACAGATGTAATAAATAATGCTCTTAAAAGGGCCACTGAAGATTTCGATGTTGCACCAGAACAAGGTTTAACAAACCAGGACATTTTTTATAGGGAAGTTGTGAAAGTATATAGGGTGCTACAAGAACTAGTTAACGACTGTGAAGACACAGTTCATTCGGATTTAGACCCTGCTGAAGTGGCACAGCGAATTAATGAATCTAATGAAATATTACTAGTAAGTATGGTTGATAAAATTAATAGAATTTTAATGTTCTTAACTTTGGTCATTGTGTTTTGTAGAATGTTTTAAGGGAAGTTATTCAATTTAGACAACAGACTGCAGATATGTATTCAACAGCCGTGAATATGGAAAATACAGAATATCTTCCTTGGACGGCTGCTAGTGGGGCTGAAGGTCTATATGAAACGTTAATTCAGCAGGTAAATAGTATTTAATTTTTTTTATAATCAAAAATTGCATATTAAAATGGGCATGTGTTATTTTATCCAAATCATTCATACTATGCCAAATATACCTTCATAAAATATTTACAAAACATATTTTTTTTTACATGAGATTTTGTTTGTCTACATTGTAAATATGAAAGAGAAAATTTCTATCAAGTCAAATATTAAGTTTTTACCCTAATCACAATTTATTGTTATCGCCCATTAAGATGACCCTGACAATGGTCCTTTCTATAGAGGAGCTTTTAAAAACAAATATTTGTGTTTGCATTTAATTATCCTTTTGGCAATTTTTATATGAAAACAATATTATCTGTATTAATATAAACGAATTAGGCACTTTTCCTGACTTGAGTTTGTTAAAACAGAAGTGACTGGTTTCCTCTGAACTAGGTCATCTTCAGGTCTTTGTGGTCAATACTTCACATAACATGCAAAACAGTATTATAGTCAGTTTTAATTAAAAATAGCAGAAGGACGTTAATATAGAAAATGTGTGACTCTAACCATCCAGCAGATGCATTATATATTTTACTACGATTTAATAGATTTTTACTTTTTTAATATCAAGATTACGAAATGTATTTAAAATTGTTACATACTTAAATAAAACGTCCATTTCGTTAACAGAATAACTTTAATTGCAAAAATCTAAATGGATGCAACATTTCATCAATAGTTGAATCGTGGTTTAATTTAAAGCATGCGTTACTATTTTTGCAAAAGAATAAAAAAAATGTGCGAATACTCGCTAATTTATCAGTCTTGCTTCTTTCCGTTCTAGTTTTCCTATCATCAAATCTTAACGACATGTTATAAATAAAAACCATATTTATAGCTTATCACTGCTCTACAAATTTCAAACCCAGTTCCATCAGTTGACCAAAGTTCTTTTACATTTGCATGATGAACTTTTTCGACTCTTATTAGATACAGCAATAAATGCACTTTTATCTATGTTTCTGCAGTCTCTCTGGCACATTTACAAATTTTTTGTTAGTTCACTAATATATGCATTCGTAAAATTTTGTTATACGGTTATCATATCAATGTCAATCACTGAAGTATTACCTAGAAAGACACACCAATAAAAGATTGGTAGCTATAAAATTAAATTTGTTGTAAATTTTACAACAGTGTGTCCATCAAAGTTTACTTTTCTGGTTATTTTTGTCCTCAGAATTAACAATAATTTAACATAACATTTGAGATTTTTTCCTGACTATTCAGAATTAAATATTTATTTTTAAGCCTCCTCATGGAAGATAATATATAAAAAAAAATTTTTTTTTTACTTTTTTTTTAGCAATCTCTTACCTATAACTACGGAGTCAAAGTAACAAGCGATCGAACTTTATGCAACACACTTTACGACCAACTTGTTTATTTGATCGACATTGTTCTCGATGGCCGCAAATGCCACTTAGAAAGCATCAAGGGCAATGAAAGAGAAGACGTGTTGATAAGACAATATCAAGCCGACAGGCAAAAGTTCATCAAACCATTAGTAAACGATAAAGAATGGGAAAGAGCAATTTTGTTAGCGGAAAAATACTTAGACTTTGAAACTTTGATTACTGTATGCGAAGCTACGAACAATCAGCATCGTCTTGATGAATACATGGACCGCTTTAGTTCCGAAGGCTTTTCAGAGTATCTCTATACTTGGTACTTACAAGAAAACAAACAAGGAAAATTGATCGATAGATGCAGGATCACTGTAAAAAGCAGAAATACTCAAAAATTAACAAACTTCTTATCCGGACACCCTTCGTTGTCTTGGATGCAAAATATCTTCGATCGCAAATTTGACAAAGCTGCTGACACATTGCACAATCTTGCGTCTGAAGAAACAGAATCGGTTACAAGACAAAAGACAATGTACAGCTTGGCCAAATTGGCAAGGCTCACCAGTATTGGCACTAACATTGAAGATGAGTATGTCGAAGAGATTGATTCCAGATTAGAACTTATAAATTATCAAGAAGACATCCCGGATTACGTCTTGGAAGAATTTGGATATGACACAATTAGACCTAGAGTGATTGAGGCAAAAGACTTGATTAATTTATACATTTGTCCTGAATACCGAGATGCCACAGAGATTGAATATAAAAAATCACTGGATTTGTTGATTTTTGTAAACAACTTTGAATTACGTAATGAGCTTCACCTGAAAATTTGGAAAAATGCCATTTTGAAGGATTCGTGGAAGGACACAAATTTGGACTCGCCTTTAGATGTTTTACAAAATAAATTGTTCTTTAAATTGGCTGAATTGTCGCTTATGTTAGGTGCAGATCCTGAGACATTATTACCTCCTCTGGATACATTAACAGAAGACGTTGAATTGTTAGATTTGCAAAATAATAAAAGCTTCCAATATTTATTAAAAGCCGCTTATGAACATGTGAGTAAAGCAGTTATGATGTAATTTTTATAAATGAAAATTTGTTAATTTTTTTACGAATGTTTCTATGAATTTAAAAAAGGTATCTAAAAGATATGAAAACACGAAATTAATGTTTACATTTATTATGAAAAGGGTAGTATACAAATTTAATAAAAAATAATATATACATTTGGTCGAGTTATTCTGTCCATTATTACATCTAAAAATACAATTTTTCAAGTTAATATTAAATAATGTACCTTATAAAATACAATTATATATTTTTTGTTGTGTTTACGCAATATGAATACCAATTTGTTTTTATACAAAAATTATTTTCTTCGCCTCTATTTACATTAATACACATTTGCCTTGTCCTTTCTGCTGTCCCTTACGGAATTGCACAAAAACGATTTTGTTTCAATGTGGAATTGGAACAATAACAGCTCACCATGTTCACCCTTATTTAGACTATTATAAGGCTCTACGATATGCAAGACAGTCAATACTGAGCGTATATGCACTTAAGATTACGATGACGCAATTATGAAATAAATGTTTCGAAAAAAAGATGAATAAAAATCACAGTGAGTTTAAAGGGAAGTATCATATTTATGTTATCAAATAATTTACTTTTTAAATCAAATCAATCCTTACAATGAATAATCACTTTTCATTATTTACATAGTATTGTGTCCATTCTTATTTTGCTTGAAACCAACAATAAAAATTGTGGTACTTTTTGTTACATTTTTGTAAGTATAAAAATACTGTGTATATTGCTTGTTTATTATAAGTAATACTACCACTACTTTCTAGTATTTTTCTTTAATTCTGTTAAATAAAAAAAAATTTAAAGAAATCGTAAGTCTAGCCTTATAATAAATAAATATATTTGAAATATAATAAATCAACTAACCATAATAAAATCAGTTCAAATAATATTAACTTAAAATTAACAGTATAAATATATACAAAAAAATAAATAGGTTTGCTTAAAAATCTTATTCATAATTTAATAAAGAAGGGGTTACATGCAAAAACAAAATAAAAACGTAATTTCTAACAACTAATTTAAAGCAATAAAATCTAAAGAGATGTATGTACAAAACGTTCAGTAAAGCTCTCTGCTTTGCGATAATCTCTATCTCACATCAGCTCCCATGTGAACACAGTGATGTCATTAGAAGCATTTTCAAGCTCTGGCATCATGTAAATTTATTGTAAAGGGGAAGTAACATAGAAAATTACGGCTACAAAAGGCACAGTATCGTTCAACCGGCATGTTTTGACAGATTCAGCGGCATGTCTGCAACATTTTCATCTCGATGTTCCGGATCCCTAGAAGGCTCCGTCCCCCAAGAACATGACGGAACGTCGGGCCTTACTGGCAAAGGCATGTGAGGGGCAGAGTACACGGGTGGGGTGACGTAACCCCTTCCATAGTAATACGGCGGTAATGAATAAGGATACAGATAATGCGGCATGTACGGATGGTATGAGTAAGCTGAAAGGGCCCTTTTGTCCACTTGCTGAAAATTTAATACAATCCTAATGAATATATCAGACAATATCAGTATAGTGCCTTAATTTACCAAGGTATAATGTTTGTAAAAATTGTAATATTTGTTTAGATTTAATCTACTTGTTTTATGTTATATTTGGATATTAAATGCAATATAATTTTATTACAAATATTTTCAACGACTAAGAAAATCTAATTCGTTCAATTTGCGTGCCATTTTTATTCTCAACCTTGTTTGAATAGCAGATTGTGTATTTAATATTACATAGATATTATTCATTGTGTAATTCTTTCCACAATAAAGGAAACTTACATCTAAACTCCATTAGGCAATTACCATATGGTCTGCTTTTAGAAATGATTTTAGTGGTTCATTTAAAATTAAACTGCTAATACATATGGCACTAACTAACAGTAGAAAGCATAGTGTTATAAAGGAAAAGTAAAATGTAAAACAAAAATGTTTTCTTAATGCTATATGAGAAAAAACAATGGAGATGGAATTAGACCGTGGCATATGATTTGGTGCAACGAGCATGAAATTACACCAGTTCTTAGTCAGCGTTGCTAAAGAAGAATATAAACTTGATAACTAGGAAAATGGCAATAATATTGCAAATAATATTAATAATCTTAAAGGACGGAGATCAATATTTTCAGCCCTAAAAAATGAAACCCAATATAAGAGCAAGTTGAAAACCTGATTATACATTTAAGTTGACTTGAACTTTATTTTGCAGGCTTGTTATTGAATAATTTTTTATTAGAAAATTAATTAAACATATGCTTAACAATTAGGGCTATTAGTAACTGGCCAATTTTTCCGAAATTAATCACTTAGTTATTGTTAAGAACAGTAATACAACTGGCATACTACCTAGATATTTATCCCTCATGCAGTTTTCTTGTATCAAAGAGACCATTTTAATATAATAAATAAATTAATATACGTACCGAAAGCTCAATAGAGCGTAACCTATCGACACTCTCCGAATACCATCTATCTTCTGGCGGAGGAGAACAGTACTGATTTGCCCGAACGGCAGGAGAAAAGTGACTAGGAGAAGACTCAGGAGACCGTCGAGAATTCCGGTCTTCAGCCAACAACGATGTGATGCTATAGCTATTGTTTCGAGGTGTCCTCACTTCTTCTGTGCTCGTTGTTCCATTTGCTCTAACCGGACTGCCCGTGGCAGCTGCTTTACTGGTGCTGTTTGAGTTCGAGACAATTGTGGTCGCACTAACCGGTTGTATTTTGTTACGGCTGCGCTTCTGGTCCTCGACGTGGATCTTGTCTTTCTCCATCTCACGCAAGATGCGTTTGCGGGGTGAGACGACCATCTCAGCACGAGGCGGAGTCGACGGCACCGTTTTGTCTGTGAGAACCTGAAGGATCAGGTTGAGGGACCTTTTAACTTTCACTCGGTTATTGCACGCACTTTCCTTAGTGGTTCTCTCACCGCACAGCACTTTGCTCGGCTCCGGACTTGAAGAGTAAGGCCGTCTGCGTTTCCTGCTGCGCTTAAAAACCCGTTGTGCCTTAAAACACTTGTAGTAGAACGCCATCCGCTTGGACAAGTTGCGTTTGGGCGTCGTTTGCTTCCAGGAATGGTCTCGCTGCCATGGCGAAGACTGTATTGAGCTATTGTCGTCTGAAACTGGAAAAAAAACTTGCTCGAAAATTTTCAACCTTGTTTTCAATTGCATTTTTCTTAATACAAAGGGACTTTTTTTTAAATTTTTGACCTTTAATTTAAACCCTTTAGTAATGTAAATGTTTTCTGTATAGATATTACAATTTCAGTCCTATTTTATAAAAGAAGTTGAATATTACTTTATATAGTTTGATATTTTGCATAATCAAAAAGCGGCGACCAAAGTGGGAACAAAGTTGATATATTGTTTATAAAGTTTTAAATAAGTTAATATAATAATAATTATAATTTAATTATTAAATTGGCAAATTGACTCATCCATTTGTCGAAAGAAATATATTTTTCAGTTCATATTCATATTTCCTCTTGGCAAAATTTTTAATTTCAGTTTTTATTGAAATAATAGATGTTATTTAGGCTTAAATAAGGATTGATAGACTCTAGGTATTTTGAAAAATAAAATAAATATAGCATAATATTGTCCTACTTGGGAAAGGTATAGTGCTTACCTACAATAATTGAAAGACATATTTAAAAAAAGGTTAATTAGATAAAACTTACCACTTAGAGAAGCACTACTTTCTTGTCTGTAAGTGGGTGTAGATGCAGCAGTCCCTTGTGGTGGCCAGAATGTCTTTCGGGGCACCGATACCCATGACAATCTCTCACCTTCGCGAGCTCGCTCCAATTCCAAAATAAACTTGCCATCTGGAAACAATACTAATCTTGTACGAAAATAAATTGTACTAATAGAACTCCACTTGTAACCAATAAAATTATACACTGATCTCTTTTCCTTTATTTTCTATATTTGGTTTCCTATCTTATCGAACTTTCCAAATTGCCAATTAATGTTATAAAAGTTTCTTTCATAAATGAAATAATTAAAAGAAAAATTGCCATTTTATACTTAACAACTTATTTCTTAGACATATTTCGAATATTTCCGTACAAAAGTAAATATAATAGACATTGTAGAAATGTATTAAATTTATGAATGATGAGTACGTACATTGGCATAATTGAATAAAATTATATCTATTTTATTTATAGTAGAAACATAAAGAAGTTAATAATTAAATATCACGTTATTGCAAAGATGACTTCATACATTGGCTGTCGTTTCATTGTGGGTATATTAAAGATAATGTATGTGCCATCTGTGATATACAAATGACGTAAGGTGCTTTCTTTTTTTAATTTTTGTATGGAGAAACATTTATTTCAAATGACCTCTTAATTTGATTGTAGCATGTTGCTGAAAAAGAGAGTCTACTATTTTGTTTAAGTTTTTTTTTTAAATTAAACATTCTTATAAACAAAATTTTTATTGTATTTACTTACAGCACTTCACAAAAAGAATCAATTAGTATTATTTTTTAATGTACTGCTGTAATGATATTATAATTAAAATATGAATTTATTGTTTTTGGAAAAAATACTTTAATATTTTATTCTGCATCGAGGTCTTCTGTACCCGGGACACCACCCGTCCTAAATTTGCCAGTCCATGTCATTGCAAATTTACATTAATATAAAGATGCAAAGTGTTGAAACACTTTACATTGGTATGTATTTATATTCAGTACAGTTATAGCGTTCACCTCCATTATAATGTGCAAACAGGATTGCACATCGTTCCTGTGTGCTCCATGGGAAATCAAAATTTGAAACGAAGTTATTGAACGAATGAACATTTTTGAAAAATCAGCTTTTTAAGATTTTATTTATTTATTTTGAAAAATAATTCCTCGCAGTCCCAGTTGAAAAATAATGTTCATCAGAGGCTAGTAATCGGGTAAAGTAATAACAGTAATATTTTTTACACAGGTTCAAAATTTCGTCCAGTTTAGATTGTATCATTGGGTGTATACCACTTCTTAGAGCAGTGTATAAAATAATAGCAGTGATCTAACAGATTCTAGTTACAATAAATGATTTTTAATTATACCTATTAGTTTATTTTTTATATAGACTGACAGTTAGGTAACTAAAGAAGAGTTTTATACGAAAGAATAAGAGCAGGCGCTGATTGCAATAAACAATGTTTAATTATTTAAACTTATTAGGCAATCTTTTTTACGATATAGCAAAATAGTCAACAAATACAGAAATAAAATAAATTCTATAAAATAATGAGAATTAAAAATGAGAATTACACACAGCTTTATTCATTGACGCTAGCACTTCATAATCGGTTTATTACCTCATTCTACAATGCCAAGTGATCGCACAAAGTAGGATACAACACTAAACTTCTCTAATCGTCCATTTAGGGAGATAAACGGAAGGAGGAACCAAACTTACCACTTGTATTCACAAAAATCAAATAAATATCTCGGACCGATCTTATAGATCGGTAGCAACTAACGAAAGATCAATGGAGTTTATATCTGACATTATAAACAAATCGTGTTTCTATAGCAACGATTTTGCATATCCCAAACGTCTTGTAAAAGAAGGCTTTAGTGTACTTACCTTTGAAAAACTTGAGCCGTCCTCCCTGGCCGTAACTGGTCCTGGGGCCCTCTTCCTTGACGGCAGAAGTGGCCCCCTCAGAATTCCCATTCATGCCATGTCTTTTGACCCCCTCTTCTGTCATTTTTGCACATTTTGTCGGGGTTTTGTTGGTCTGCGGAGACTCCGAAATATGCATCTCACAACCCGGCCAGCGGCCGACCTGCAGGATTCTGGCGGCGGGGCATGTTTTCAAGGGTCCGACTCTTTGATGATGTCTCACAGAAGTAATCCACCTGCTGTCACCAGATGAAAACTCGGAGTAAATCCCATAGCCTGCTGTGAACGCGCGAACGTGGACCGAAGGCGCCTCTCAAAATAACCCGTCCGCACATTTTCGAGCCATTTCGTCAGCTCTAGCGAAACTCTCTCGATTTCAGCAACCGACTTTCGACCGAATAAACGTAACAGCCACCAATCGCCACTACGTCCCGTGCTCAAAAATTTTGATGATGTTAACGATGGCTCAGTCGATGTCTGACAAGTTCATTAACATACGTGAAATTTTCCACCGTACGACCTTATTCGATCGAATTAAAGCGACGTCTCGCTCGAAAAATACGCACTTTCACTCACTCAATTTGAAAACAACCAAATATTCCACTAAAATCATCAAATTTCAACACAATCTGCAATTTACGACCGCGGGAATTTGAATTAGGCGCCTCTTGTAATAACGATGTCGATAAAGCAGTTCATTCATAGATAGGGATACGAAGACGCATTAGCGATGGTATGGGATTTTACACGTCCGCCAACATTGCCCTACCACATGTTACTGCACAGCTAAATTCCTACACTTCTACAACATCTTTATTAAAAAAAACTAATAAAATAGAAACTAAATAAATCCCAAATCGTCACTCAGTTCGATTGCATTTTGATTTGTTTATTTTGCAAATTTGCATTAGATCGAAGCAATTGTTTAACAATTGTGCCCATATTGCTTAGTACTTTTCAACGTTGGTACTTTTACTCTAATGCGTTGGCACTCACTGAGTTGTAACATTTGTCCTCGTTACCGTTTTAGTCAGAGGACGCATTATTTTTTCTTCAGTTTGTAGTTCTTGTGCCTGAATTTCAGCGTAAATCGCGTAAAAATGACGAAGCCTGCGAGCCGCGCTACGGCTTTCGAAGATTTGTCCAACGTCGAGTTCGAAACCAGCGAAGATGTGGAGGTTATCGACAAATTTAAAAACATGAACCTCCGAGAGGAACTCATGAGGGGCATCTTCGCCTATGGTAAAACCTTACTTTTACAATTCTAGGTCAATATTAACCTTACTTTCACAATTAGTGCTGTATATTCACCTGCATATCCCAACGAACAATACTTTATGCGTGCTAAAAAGCTAAACACTTTTGGCCAAACGTACAGAATAGCTCACCCAATATTACCATTATAAATTCTATTAGAAATACTTCTCTTTAACCCATTAAGCTCTTAATATCTGGGAATAAATCATATTTTTAAATTTAAATTTCTATTAAAAACATGCAAATTACATGGGTAATATGAGAAGAATACAAAATTTGCTACTTTAATTTAGTAATGCGTACATAACCTAGGTATGTGCACTTAATAGTTTTCACACATTGATGGTAAAGTCTAGATAAATATTTGCATTTTAAACAGTCACTGGTTTAAATTAATTTACCATACATTACGAAGTAACATAAATATTATTGGCAACACCACAAACATCCACAATAAACGAAAACGCGAGAATGAATGGGTGCGTTCAGCGCGCTAAACTGTTGAGTGTAAACGCAAACATATGTTTACTAAACATTTTTTGACAGTCTGTACGGTATGTTTGAAGGTTGCTATGGACAAACCGTTTACGTTGATTTTGGT
>JAWQRP010004329.1:0-12036 GCA_033557875.1 Quadriops clusia | reverse complement strand
TCCTAACTGCTTTATAAAACTGTTTAATAAACTAGTTTTATAACGTTATCATATAAACGTTTCTAACTCTTTTATAAAACCTATCTGATTTTCAATGCAAATATAGCTTTTTTAAAGTACTTATAAACATATAGATTTAAGAACTACCATTATAAAGTAGTTATATAATATATTGGTCATATAGTTACTCCAATGTGTTACTTGGGTTGTGCCTCCTTTATTATTAACCCTCTTCATAATACATTAAATATTACGATTAGATTGTTCTTAATCCCGTACTTGATATACTTGTTAATAAATTTCTTGGGTTTGGGACTTTTAAATAAAAATACTTTTTTCTTTGACGAAAGAAAAAAGTATTTTTATTTAAAAGTCCCAAATCCAAGAAATTTATTAATAAGTAAATTAAATATTACTCTACCAATTCTCGTAAAATTTGATTGTACTTCGGTAGAACATTACTTTAAGAACTAAATATCGGATACAAATGACGAAACAACTTGTTTGATAGCAACTAAATAAATTATTCGTAAGCTTTCCAAATCCTACACGTAAAACAAGTCGAAAATAAATCAGCTGCTCCTAGAATACTAATTGTACGAATTTATCTTTTTTAAGTCGGGACGCTTTGACCCATTTCAGCACCTTTTACGTTGAAATAAACCGACGGCCTGTATTTATTTAGGTTAAAGCTAAAATAGAAATAAAAGTTTTAATTTGGCAAATGCAACCCGAGCACGACACAAAATGTGTTTTTGTTAGTGTGGCAAACGCAGGCGAAGGAGAGGAGAGATGTTCACGATGAATCATTCATCTCATATTCTTTTCATTCCGTCTTATTATTAAATTCAAATATTGTTGGAATTTGCATAATTATGCTAGGCTAAAACCCACGAAATTTTTACATAAGTCAACACGATTCGCCCCTTAATGTGTCTCTTAGTAATCATTTCTCAAACAGCTTCCTTCCCTATTACAAAAGAAAAATATTTTGACGTAAGTCGAGGGGGAAATGGGATGAAAAATACCGGAATTTTTCGTTAATTTATTTCCTTAAGCTATTATTTTTATATTGAGAAAATTAATATTTTGCTTTCGGGGCAAATTAATAATTTCTTCAATTATTATTATACACTTGAATTATTCTAATTTGTTTAGATCTAAATCATATGTAATTACTTACTATTTGACAAGATTCTTGGACTAAGTCATCTAGGTAATTACTTACTCTTGTAGTGTTAATATTAATATCGTAGTGTGTTGCGCATATTAAATGACAATATCTAACAATCCAGACATGTGCGCTCCTGTAAATTCTCTTTATTATACCTACATATGTGATTACACGTAATATTTCTCATTAAATCCAAAACAATAGCCTCTTGTCAAGCAAATATTTGTTATCGACAAGCTTAGGTATTAAAGATATTTTAAATCAAGGGATTGCCGATCTGTAAATAGCGATAAAAGAGTTTTTGGTCAATCTGTTTGTCTTTCTCGGTTTTCCGCGATCTAGTTACACTGCGTAAGGCGATTAACGCCACATTTCAACTAACCGAAACTCCAGTCGGTCATGGCAGTGCAAATACCGTCACGTTCCCTTCCTAACTTTGATTTTGCACTCGAAGCCATTAGGAGACAAACTGCTCAATTATCTCCCCAATCCAGACATCCATCCTTTGCCGCAGTATCCTCATTAATAGTGAGAATTTTTGAGTATCGGCTTCCTCGCTATCTTGAACTGCCTCTTTAATGGGAGGGCAAATATTTGGTTGTTCCAAGTCTCAAACCGCAAACTTAGCATTTAATCTGTAGTTTATTTGGAAATTGTCGGAACACTAATCGATGAAGCTGCAAACGGAGCGGTGATGGAAATTGACGGGACATGCTTAAAAACATCGTTATCTCAATTTCAAATTCAACTTAACAAAATATTTTGTTTTTTAAATGTAAAGTAAATACTTGTCGCGCAAAACATGAATGCGAATATATTGAAGGGTAAAATCTCCTGGGGCACTAGAATGTTAAAAAACGGAAAAGATTGTATACAGTATATAAACAAGGATAATCCCTCCAAAACCGAGAATAAAAAAGAAATAAATAAAAACACACTTCGTGTAATGTAGTAGGGGAAATCATGAAACGGTGAAGTTGCTTCTGAATATATCAAGCTTTTTTTATTATATTTTGCCTCTTCGCGGATATGATCTGGCTTCCAACGCAAAGGTCAGCTTATTGTAAAGCAACGTAGACAAAACATGCAAGGAAACGAATAACGGTATTTAACAAAACGAGCGGAAGGAAAAAAGAGTGCTTTCGGCGATACAGAAGAAAATGACCGAAATAACAATTAGGCCAACAATTGCAGTGTAAGGAGGCGATCGTTCTAAACTCTTGCAGTTAAAAGCAAATGTTCTGATACGTAATTGTTCTTGCAGGGTCCTTGCAGGCCACAGTGAAGGCTGACCCTTCCACGCTTCCACAATTTCTAACATCCAGCCAAGTTTTCAAGGTCACGGAGAAGGACACAGTTGTGCTGCCCTGCGAGGTCACGAATATCGGTAAGTCAAATTTAATTACAGTTTTTATTTGCTCTTTGTTTCAGTTCGTATTGGGCTTTCCCTACCCATAACTCAATATTAAATGTGCTGCTTTAGTGTCCCAATTAAAGTTGCCGAAAGGAATTCTCAGAGTTTTTGCAATACTAGGGCTTTTCGTCTGAAAATATAACAAATAAAAACATTTATTTTTTTACGTCCAAGTCGATGGTTTTGCCGGGAAATTCCCTGTCACATCCGGCAATTTTCCATCTTTTTGCATTTCCCTTAAAAAACAACAAGTATTATTTTGTGTGTGTTAATTGCTTGGAAAACAATAGTTTATTTTCGATGCTCACTTTTAAAAGTTCACGCCCTAATAACTGCACTTACCGATTCCTATACAGAGCCACCTTAATAAATATTAAAGTATTCTACTCAATGTCATCGTTAAACTCGAAAAAGTTCCCCTGGCCGAAAAAAGTTACATAAAACTTAGCTCCCCATTTTAAGTATAACCTTTTTTATGGTAGTCAAACTTTATCGAGCATAATAATTTTGATACAATGCAAGGGTGCTGTAAAGTTTGCTTATATTTTTCGTATGTTTTATAACTTAGAGACTCTTCCGTGCTAGATTTTAAATTATAAGTTCACAATTTAACGATAATAACGGCGCGAGCACGAAATTTCTTAATGTCAAATTTGCATATTTCACACGTCATAAAGTATGATTAAAGTGAGTTATTGATGTAGTTATTTTTTCTTAACAAGCAAAAATAATAACCTGTAATCATTGGATCATTTCTTAAAATCTTTCCAATGCGCTCTAAACTATGCTTCAATATTTTTCTTGTAATCGTGGTAACTTTTATGTTTGCTATACGAACACACACATATTTTAATTATACTAGAACCTAAAGACTGGGCTCATTGACCTCACTAAAATTCCCTTAGAAGAGGGTAAAGAAGGAGAAAATAATTTTCCCCAAAGGCATTAAATCTGGAAATATAGGACGATTAATATTATAATCCTCTGCAAACTGCAAGGGGCGGCGTTTTCAAAAGATTTAAGAAACGTAGCCCGTCGACGCAAAATATGTTGGGACCCATTAATCTGGAGAAAAACGTGTCCTCCTCGGATGTGCCTAATTCCGACAATCTAGCAGGACTAGTGAGAAAGTGGCCGTGTTGCAAAAAACGGCACCCGATAAAAAACATTTAAATTGAAACAGCGATACTATCTCTTTGAAAAAAACATACCTTTTTAAAAACTCCATTTTTGCACAGATTATGAACATAACTCATCCCTTTAATTGGGCGTCCACCCCGCCTGCGCTTCTTCGCCCTCGGGACCTGTGCTAAACCACATGCTACTAGACCGACTTGTTTGGGAATAATGAACTTCATAAATTTATCTTTCGCCGCGCGCGCGAGAAAAAAAAACGAACGTCTGACTCCGCAAGAATCAAGGTATAAATTTTATTTTAGGCCCTTTTATTTCAAAGCTTTGTTCGTGGTATAAGCCGTCTCTTATGTAGGAAGTTCGTTAATTGAGAAAATCCCACAGAGTAGAATATCAGAGGAATTCCCTTTTGTTTCCATTAATATTATATTAATTGAGTTATTACACCAACTACCACTTTCCCAAAGACTGTTAGCTTAATTATTAAAATGTAGCACAATACCTCTCTCACGTACCTAATACTGAGGGTATAGACTAGAGTTTGCGAGTTTGTTCGCAAGAGAAAGTAAATTTTCCTCTCTAAAATTAATAATGCATAGGGGAATTACCTTAAAAAAGTACGAAAACTTTCAGCGTAGTATGGAAGTATTTATAAATTTTCTTTATATAGAGACTCTTTTCCTTATTTATTCACCGACGTAGAAACAACCAATAATTATCTGGACTTAATTTGTAGACAATCAAGTTTGGCGCAGTCGCTCGTACAATTTGTGTTGTTGGGAAAATGACTTATTTCGTATTTCAAGACTATAGCTTTTCTGCGGTATCTTTTCTAACGGAATAATAAATGATTGTTTAAAGTATGAAATATTAAAATTCAAAGCTCCAAGTTTGAAGTGCCGCTGAGCGAGATAAACAACAAAATTTAATAAACTGAAATTAAGTCTCTAAGTTAATACAGTTTAGAGAAAGTTTATTATTTCCAAAATGAAGACAACCGGAAACCAGTTTATTGCTCCGGTAAAAAATATGCGTCCTTATCGGCCCCGTACTACGTACGTATATTTTCATGAATGTCAAAATTTAAGCAAAAAGGTATTCACGGCTCAGCTACGCGCTTGTAGACAGCCCCGGGCATCTTATTAAAAATATATAAATTTCAATTTAAATTTAATGAAACCCCCTTGCCGATATTTATCTTTCCCATTGATTTCTCGCGTTTTACGCATTTATAAAACAAGTAAACACGCAGGAAATTAAGAAGCAAAGGGAGTAAATAATTCGAGGGATAACATGGGATGCCAACAATAGGGCCGTAAATTTCGCTATTGCAGCAGGGAGGCTAAAGAAATTTGGTTAAAATCAAAACTCCATGTACGAGACACAATATAACGCTTTTTAAATAAACCTACTGATCAAAATCTATGAAGTGAAGGTAAAATTCTTGACAAGAATCGACGCAGGATTGTTTAATTAATATCAGTAATTAAAATACAAAACACAAGAAACGCAATTTATTAAATTAGTAAATAATTAAAATATTGTCAATCAATGTAGTTACATCCATTGCATTGCATTTAATTGAATCGAATTTATAAGGAAAACTTTTGTAAAGAATCTACGGGAAATGTATTTAAATTTGCAAAGTGCATGAACTGATTTAGATTTTTTCCAAACGAACGGAAACAAAATAAAAATCAATTCAGCTTTGATGAAATTGAACATCCCGCATCAAAAGCTGCTTCGAAATTGCATGCCGGGTAAATCTCATATTTGGTAAACTTTTTCAATAGCGAGTTGAACTTTACAAGTGATACCGATTACGTAGCTCCCATTAGGGAAACGTAATATCAAAGAAACCAAATAGAAAAGTTTCCGGTACAAGATCGGAGATTAAAATTGATGCATAAATGAATGCGAAACAAAATAAATTTTATTAGAGCCGTCAGAGGTCCTTGAGCGTTTTATTGTATTACCTGTTGTAATACACCCTCTAATAAAGTTACCACGCCATCAAATTAGTTGCTGAGTTTTATAATTAAAAAAGTTTACTCGCTTGAATACAGTTCGTACGATGCAGGAGCAACAACAACGCGTTTGTTGACTTTTAATTATGTAGTTACGAAATGTTTTTTTATTATGAAATTTTAAATGTGAAGGCCCACTTAATGACTGCATTTCCCACGTTGACGTTGTTCTAAAGTTTACATTGTTTAACAGCAGGTGTGAAATAAAAATCATTAGTAACGCATCCTTGATGCTATGGTCCTGGAATTACAGCTATTCAGTTTTTATATCGTTAGTTTTAATACCTTAAGACAGAATTTATCTCATTAATATACATGGATTATTATTGGCATTGCTTAGATATATAGACTGCAAAAAAGATAGTAACAGACTTTTTTATTTATTGTAAATTTTATATTCTAATGAATTCTAGAATAATTTTGTTATTCGTAACAGTCTGTTATCTAAAAGAATTACAGCCCTTCTGTACATTTTTGACAAAATATTTTTGAATGCTAAGGCAGATAATGATTCAAATTTAGGTAATCAAAATAAATCAAGTTGCGTATCTAGATTGGCTGCAGGCCCGCACAGCACCAAAAAAATAATTCAAGCTCACTGCGTTTGAGTTCCGGTGGAATGCTATTCACCATTTCGAAATCAATTTCAGCAGAACGTCAAGACATGAGATGTGAGCGGTGATTTAGTTTCCCAATTTGAAATAAAAAGAAACATCATTTTCGAGATACATAAACGTTCCTATACTTTAAATTCCAACACAGATTATACTTGAAAAGTTTCAAATGGAAACGTTACGATCAATGTTATATAGAACGCATTACATTTATTCAATTTCCCGTTATCTTTTGAAAAAAAAAGAATATATTTATTATACTAATATGTATTAACTTAATGTGACCATACATACATTGTTATACTTCCAACTGATCTAAATTTGATATAGCTTCGCACAGTAATGAGAGTATATCTATTTCTACACACAATGAATTCCCTTGTAACATTTACGATCAGATTCAATTGAAAGATAATTTTCTATCTTTCGATGCCAATTCATTGTCACAATCTTTGTTATCATATATTTTGTTTTTGAACAAGTTGAAGCGAAATTAAAGCATGCTGTGGTTGTTACATAAGCCCCAAGGCATTAAGGGTGGAAAGTATTTTAGGTTCATGGAGCACAGTCTCAGAAATGAAGGATAATAAAAACACAACTAATCCACCCATTGTGACGTGATAACTTAACGTACAGAAACATTATTTACGATTATAGACGCTCTTCTCTTGCAGAAAGGATTAGACATATATTGGGGTAAACTATATTAAGTCGTATTTCATCTTAAAGTGTAATGTTTTACGAACATTAAACGATCTTTGTGCTTCGGCCATACGTGCGGTGTGGACGCCGTCTATTTTATTATTTATTATTATGACAGCCGTACGGCGAGAGTACAAAATAAGATGGAAAATAATAGAAATTATGAGCAGTGTCGACATATAAAAACTGAAAAAGGAAAAGCTACACGGAAAAGCTTTTCCTTGCTATGTTAAGCATTTATCATGTGACACGATTTCGGTAAAATGTACTTTTTTACTATTGCGACTTAAAAACATAAAGAAGTTAATCACACCACACTTTTTTATCCTTTAGATTTAAGTATTATACAAATAAACTCATTTTGCGCCGTATACTTTTTTTGGAAAAAAAATATATTAAATATATTTTATATTAAGGCAATTTGGTCTAACTTGATTATTTCTGCACGTCTGCCCATTACTTGCATTTTCAACTTATCTACCTTCCAAGTTTCAGAAACTTATTTTCTGTTTGAGTTACCTAGATGCATATGGACGCAGTGTTTTCCTTATGAAAGTTTATAAAGAAATAGGAAAAGTTTCTGAACTTTATATGACTCTGTAACAACCCTATGCAACGTTCGCAAATTTATAGCATTTGTTTTTGATAAATCGGACCCGTTGAACCGTTTGAAAGTTCCCAAATGCCCCAGAAAGCGCAGAACACAGTGCGTTAAACGAGCGGTTTTAATTTATGTTGACGTTTTAACATCGCGGCGCGGAGATGGTTAGCATTAAATAGTGAGCAGAACGTAATTAATATCATCCGAAGGCCTTTCTTTGCATCTGCACCGCCAAGGAAGGAGCAATAAAAGATAGAAAAATGCCATTAGAGGCGGTTATTTGGTCGTTATATTAAATTCGGAAAATCGACATTGTGCGCCCGTACTGACACCCAGTTTCATTAGATGGCACATTTTAGTCAGAATCTTATATTAAAAAACATTCTTTCAAGTTTTACTTTCGAAATTTCATTTGGTTTAATGTGGTACTTAAATTTTATTGTTAGTTCAGTTTTAGAAATTTTCCGATAGCTATAATTCCACGTAATTGCTCCCCCAGAAAATAAATTATTCCCGCTCAAACTTCCTCTCTGTTATTATGGAACAAACAAAAACACACAAATAAAAATTACGCTCGCTTTTATTTGTTAAACATGAAATTTAAGGAAATTTGTGTAGGAAAGTTTAAACGGCATACGGTAGAATGTTTTACTGTTTGAATTTCACGCCCAGAGCGGAAATTAATTTTAGGGTCCGTAAATATATTTATATAATAGTCAGATTGAGTCAAGTGAGTTTTACCACTTAAAACAATAAAACAACTTATTTTACATAATTTCTCGCATTTTGTTATTTTAATTACATGGTAATGTACTCCCGGCTTATGTAGCGTTAAATAGATTACAATTTGCATAATTTCGAAAATCCGTAGACTTTACGAAATCGTGTTGTGCGGTCCCCGGGCTATATTTGTGGGAAAGTATGTAAACACCACTTTAAAAACTTCCATTTAGAAAGTTTCGCCCACAATAAAGGGTGGAAGGAGGGAAGTTTAAAAAATTTGTTAACATTAACCCAGCAACGCCTTGGTTATTTGAAAATTTCTCAAAACTCGAAAAAATTATTCAGTCCTCTTTAGTCTGTGGAGGCCTTTTTATAGAATTAATGATTAATAATATAAGCTCAGTTCTGGGAAAACCTCTAAACTTGAGAGAGAAAAAAAAAATAGCGATTTCGGGGTTGTTTGTCATTTAATACTAAACTCCAAAATTAAATTATGAAAACGCAAAGTCGCTGTATCTTGGAAACGAAATAGTACAGAAAGGTAGCTTCTCGTTTTTGTCTTCTAGTGTTTACCCTTTGTGTACACACTACACTGCAGAGATATAGAAGATTAATAAATGAAATAGAGGAATTGGGATGTGGAAGCAGCAAAACAGATCAACGCGATGTAAGACATATTTCTTCTAACAGCGAACTGCGGAAATTCACTCAGGCTCGGAATGACCCATTTTTCCGAATCGTCGTTTCGGGGGAACAATTGTCTTTCGTTTAGATGTTATATGTTGAGATATATTACATTCTGATGCATGCAATACTTCGTTGATGAAAAACTAAAATAAATATAACTATTTAAATAAAAAATACTTATATATTATGTTTCATTTGAAAATGCTATACTACGGTATATGCTAGTTCTTATATGTTGAACGATTATTCATTTTATGTCTCATTCCCTTAATAAACACAATTCATTTATCAACTATTTTTATTTTATCACATGGTGACGTTCCTAATCCTATCTCATTATCGTTGACTTCGTATACTTTATGCTATTAAAGTTGTAGCATCGACTTTATAATTCATTACTTCTGTATCGCAGAGTACAATAATTAATGAGGCAGAGGTACTCTCAGAGGCAAGCTCAATAGAGTAGTCGAAATCAGCGCTCAGAGTCCTCCGAGAGATAGCAACAATTGCAAACTGGAAATAACTAGAATATCCTGAATAAAATATAGCGTTCCGCTCAGTCGGTAAGTGAGATAATAATCCAATGGTTCAGACGACCCACTTCCGCAGGAAAACCCCGATCGATAACCATCCGTTCGAAAGTTGGGCTTAAACACCGTAAAAAAGACAATAATCCACATCAACAAATCAAATGTTTATTTTAGATAGTAGATAAGTCTCGAGCTTCGAGCCCGCCATCCGCTGTAATTGCTCGGGAAGAATAAGAAAGCTACTCCGCCAAGTTCAAAATGTGTGAAAATTCAAGTTAAAGTGAACTGGAAAATCGGAGGGCTTTAAGAAATCCAAGTACTTGATTTATTGATTGACTTCTTCGGGTCTTTTAAACTAGAAAGATTATTTGAATAGCAAATTTAATGATTTCGATTTAAATAACGACGATTCGCTCGCACTCTGTGTGTCCGTTATCCTGTTTAGCACACTATGGGGGGCCCTCGTGTATAAATTTGCAAAATCTCATTAGTGAAGCTGTTCACTTCTGCCATGCCAAACGATTTCCGTAGATTTTTTAATGGCATTTACGGATATCCGCGCTTAAAGCTATATATTTTAAAATGATTTCTAAAAAGGGTCTACGCTCGCCATAAACATTTACAGCTTTCAATGCAGGGCTATTTGACTTCAAAAATTAATGCTGACGACGTTAACATCTCCATACATATGATTATATAGAGGGGCCTTTATTAACTTTATTAAACGCCATTTTGCGCTGCACATAAACGTAAAGAGCCATTTTACTGCTTGTTATGGAACGGAAAGATATTTTCAATTAAAATTGCCCAGACTTCATATTTTGCTTTACAAATTTAACCAAAGAAATAGTTTTAAATATTATGTATTTTAGTTTAGAATAAAATTCTTCTCATTAAAACGAATGGCACTTTATTTAATAGAGATGCGTTTAATTATGATGCAAATGATAATAATAATCAGAAATGTAGTAATACAACTTGCAGTATAAAACAAAATAAATTTGTAAGTAACATGTACATGAGGTTATGTGTTAACTGACAAGATCAACGTAAGTAACCGTTTTCTTTGTAAAATTATTTAATAGTGGGTGATTTCACAAATGTATGCTTACAAACATCAACGTTTGCTATTATCCCAACTCCTTGAAAATTTTCCTAGTTCCCAAGTTGAGTTCAAGTTATATGACATACAGCTGTTCATTGGCAAAAGTAATTAATTTTCAAGAAGTTTTCCGCCACATAACCTCACATGTTTAGGAACCTTTGTAGTAAACGGGTTACGTAGCTTAATTAGTCTCTTAGTGTCGGCTGAGTATTATGCCATTTATTCAACTGCGGAGAGCGTAAGTGTAACTTATAACTTTGCTGGGAGACTAATATTAACACTCGAACTACAAGAGGGAGAGAGAAATAAAATGCGTGGAAGATCAGTTTTGTTTGGTCTTAATAACGAACAATTTTCGGCATGGATCAATTTGTTCCGAACTAGCTAGTTTGCAGAAACAGGGAAGAATAAAGATTATTCCCTACACAAATATCTCTAGGTGAGGGCACATTTCTCGATGTTGCGGTATTGTAACACCTAAGGGCCTCTTGTATTAATAATGGACTTTGTTTTAGGTGGTGGTACTCTATTAATTATATAATGTCGAGAATTTATCGCTAGTTAATAATAAATTTTTGTACACTTGACAGCGTCATGGCTACAAAATAATTAATGTTGACCCTTTAAAGGAACAAAAAGGTAGTAATTTATGTGTCTACTAGTTAATACCCGTGAAAAATCACAGGCAGACATGTACACATATATTTATTATCATGTACACGTATACTTATTGCCATGTGCACATATATACTTGACTATGTACACGTGTACATATTACTATGTACACATATACATTTTATCCTATATATTTAATCTTATGATTTCGACATATACATGTTATCATGATCGCTAAAAATTTATGCAGCAGTAACGTATATAGTAGCGAACAGAAGAACATAATAGTAATAAGAATATTTTCATATTTATGAATTTGAGATTTATTTTAATTGAAATGAATTTAATATTAGTCTTACTCCTTATTTTTAATTTTATAAATTTTTAATTGTAAAAATTATTATAAAATTTTCATGTTGCAAAAACTTTCCGAATATACGTACACCCTTTGTTAGTTTTACTTTGATCGTTAGGAGTAATCGCATTAAAAGAACTACTATTTTATCTCCAATATCAATTTTTGGCATGAGTTTGTAAAATGCAAAAACATAAAGAGCCACATTGATCGTTCTCACAAATTTTTAAAAAATAATGAAAAAGTAAAAAACATAAAAGTTAACGAAAAGGTTCACTACTCGGCACATGTGTTGTCTAATCATATATCAATGTACTACACACAAGAAGACGTAATGGACTCCCACAATTGACAG
>JAWQRP010004328.1:0-12037 GCA_033557875.1 Quadriops clusia | reverse complement strand
CTGTTGCTTCATTTCTAAAGCGTCATATAGAACCCATGTCTCGTCCCCAGTCACGATTTTTTTTCAAACATTTGCAATTTCAAAACTCGCATTTGGCGGGAAAACCTATCGCAGTGGTCATGTTTATATTCCTCCAGTTCAACTCATAATAGTGTCGAACGCTTCGAATTGGCTGAGGTTATAGTTGAAGAAGTGCAAAATCGTATGCCGCGCATTGTTGCCTCATAAACGCTCCATTGGCAGTTTCACAGCACGATCGGAGGTTGAAAAAATATAGCCCTCGTGTCTAACACTGAGAGCGTCAAACCTGTTTGGCCAAGGGCCACTTCTTACCTGCTTCACCTTTTTTTTCTGTACAATTATTGCAAAAAAAAATACTACATATCAATTAGATAGCTTTCCCTTACATTTTTCAATAAATGAATACATTGCCAAAGTATATTAAACATTGTAAATGATTATTTCATAATCAGATTATGTCCACTAAGGTGTATGCAATTTGGTATGATAAGGAAACACCTTATTTAGTATTTTCTATTTGTTACTAGTTTCTCGCCATTATTGGCGCATCATCATCATTATTTTATGTAATAGTCTGCAATATTTGTTTATATGATTAGGAATAAATCTGTAAATTATAACACACATCTAAAAAAATAGCTTAAATAAAGTCGTAGCTGCCGGGGAGCGAACCCACAGTCATCGATTTAAAAACTAGTGATACTTGGCGCTATAAGCGTCAAGACTATAAGACCAACGGACCTTGTTACCTGGCTCTGCTTTTTGCTTGTAAATAAAGCATCCGCGCGGGGTGCCGAGCCATTGCCATGGTTCGTATGCGGACACTTTCGCAGCTAAACGTAAACGTTTATTTACATATTTATTGTATTGATTATTTATTGCATTATTGATAAAATAATGAATACATCTGCCTTGAAGGACGTCTCAACGCAGAATGCCGGTTCTAAATGCCTCAAACACAGGCTACTATAGACTGTGAATGCTCTGACTCTGCGAATCTGCGCGAAAGCAAATTCGTGACATTTAATATTTCTCTAGCTGTGCCTACTTATAAAGAATAAAACCTTCTACCAGTTATTCCTTTTTAGTCTTTATTTTAGTTTTACAGGTACCTAATTTAGTTTCGTACGGTTTCATTTTATTTCGTTTGATTTACCTAATTTAATTTTTATTTAATGTACGTATTTCAGTTCAATTTAACTAAATCGTGGCCATTTGTTGCAGAATTCCGACTGCAGCCTACCCTCACTAAATAGCCCGACGGATTCGTTAGGCGACGAAGATCAAATGTCGACGTTCATGAACTTGCAGATGGACGAAGATCCCGAGTTGGCCATGAAGGCTCCCTACATTCCCATGAACATGGGTGACGACCTCCCCTTGTTGATGTCCGACGACCTCATGTGGGGTTCAAGTGATAAAAACAATAGTAACAGTAAAAGTTCCCCGGAAAGTGGATCTAGTTTAGCGCAGCTCCTTAGCTCTAGTGTCAGTAAAAGTTCTGTGAAGGGCACCGATCACGGGGGAGGCGTCGTCATCAAGACGGACATGCTCGAGGAGTTTTACAATGAGAAAAGTAAGAACTTTTGCAACGAAAGTAAGAAAGACATTTCAGTGCGAAAGTCAAACGTTTTATGATGGTGTACTATAGGTATCATATACCGTATATGGTAGCCAATTTGGAATTTGATTAATACACTAGTAAAATCTTTTTTGTGTTTTCTGGGGATTTCTACTAATTTTTGCGTTTATTACAATTAAAGTATAATTATTTATTTTATTTATATTTTCCAAGCGGTGCATAGCGCGGCAAATTCATTTTGGTTACTGGCAATATTCGTTTAGACTCTAAACTTTAGAGCGATCGTCAAACTGGCGCTTAAAAACGTGCACTGATCTTTAAACAAACCCGTTTTTCTTCACTAACAAAAAAACTTATGACTAAATTTGGTTAATATAAACGTAGTTAAAAATACATCTCTACTACACATTTCTCTATTTGCATTTGAAGAAAATAGTATATTTCCGCATTTTCTGGCGAAATATAATTTAAATATAACAACTGAGGTAATTATTAATCAAATCTTTAGAATGAAACTGTTTGGAACATTTTTAAAACTCAAAGCAAACTTTGTTGTTAAAATATACCTGTTAACTGCAGCGGTTACATTAATCGAGAATCTTTTTTTAGAGCCGATTATAAATGATCCAACAAAATATGATCATATGTATGAGCGAAATTAGATTCAAAACAGTTGTAAATTAATAATTTCGTTGTATTAAAATATCAGGCATATGATCTCAAAATCAACATTCTGCATAATCACTATACTTTCTCTTTATATGGTTATGACGGTTATGGGCTATGACGGTTATGGGCTATGACGGTTATGGCTATGACATGACATTTATAACGTCCCAACAAATGCACCTAAGCTTTTGACCACGAGCAACCGGAAATAATTTCACAATATATGTGGTGCAAATGATAAGATACACTAACACAATGGAACTTCCATTATTAAATCCATCGTGAAGCAAACTAGCTACAATTAATTAATAATTCCGGTCAAGCTTATTCTACTTACATTGCCTAACCTTTCATCAACATTTTCATTTGTTTGGCCTGTATCAAAAACAAATTGATAAAAAATAGTTAAACTAACGCCAAAATGCCCCTTTAAATGATTGTTTTATGCTAAACCCAGAAACGCAAAAATTTCCAAGAAAATAACATAAAAATTGGTCGCGAAAAGTCATGAATTTTATTGATTAAAATGTATTAAATTTCCCTACGAAAATTTTAGGAAAGTTTACAACAAAAATAAATTATTAAAAATTAATAATTTTGCTACGAGTATAAAATTTTTATCTACAAAAACAAAAGAAGTTTTACTATAGTAATATATTTCATATATGAAAACAAATTTTACTGTGAAAACAAAAAAATGAGTTATAGAAGTTAGAAAATCCTGACTACAAAACTACGAAATTTTATTAAAAAACTTTACAACAAAAGTGAAAAAAAAAGTTTCAACAATCAAGTAAAAAAATTTACAACAAAAGTACTTAAAAGAAATTAAGAAACTAAGAAATTGTTAACTACAAAATTAAAAGCTCTCACTAAAACAATATACTAAATTTTAGTATGAAAATAAGAAATTTTACTATGAACTCTAAGAATTTTTAAAAGGAAAAAAAACGAAAATAAAAAAACAATGAATTCCTTTGCAACATAAATGAAACAAAATTTACAACAAAAATATGAGTAATCCTACACACAAAACTCAGGAATTGTTCGGAGAAATTACAGATAAATTTTCATTAAAAACACCGAGGAAACTTTCAGATAAAACTGAAGAGACGTTCAGATATCGCTGAATCAGTTAACAATGAGTCAGATAACACCGAGTCAGGTTACACCGAGTCAGGTAACACCGAGTCAGGTAACACCCAGTCAGGTAACACAGAGTCAGATAACACTAAAAAATTTTACAAAAAAAAAACTGAGCAATGTCAAGAAAGAACTCACAAATTCACCAAAGAACAATAAAGCAACCCACCCGAAAAACTTTGCTAAAATCATTTCTTTCAGGTCAACCCTCCTGGAACATAAGTTCCACGAAACCGCCCCAAAAATCAGAAAGGCTAGAAAGATCCCGTTCAGCCATCAGTAGTAGTAACAACAAAAGGATAAGTTCAGCGACGTACGACACGTCAAACAAACGGACGAAACAAGAGCCCAAAGAGAAAATGTCTTCGGAGCTCCTCCACCAGCTCATGTCGAACAATCACAATCGGGGGCGGCCGAAGGGAAAAAGCAACTGGCTGTTGGATTCGGGGGGGCGAAAGGCGGCTTGCATAAGCCAGCCGAGCGATAGTGTTCTTATGAATTTACTGGTAAGCGGGTTCGATATTAGGGCCGGCTACATCTGCCTGGCCCCCACAAAATCAAAAGTTTGAACTCTGTTTCGAAACTACTTTAGAAGTAACAAATGCATGTGCGCTGTACTCATCTATTCATTTTATTTGTCGATAGTTCCTGATGTACATAATGAAACGTTTCACCTTTCGTTTCGTTCGAGAAAGGTCACCGTACGAACCAGACGGTAATAAGATTGTATTTTTACAAAGTTACTTACACGTAAATATTATTACATGTAATAGGAAAAAGAAATAAGTTGTTACGATACGTTGCAACATTGTTATTGTTATTTTTTTACGTTTATAAGTATGTACGAATATGTTATAGTAAGCTTTTTTAAGAAACAAAATGTCTAATCAAAACCTTCCTGATCTACTAGAGTTGTATAAGGCTATTTCGTTAACAATACGAAGCTATTTAGTTAAACAACAACAAACCAAAGACCAAAATTGTTCGAACCTACATATGTAAAATAATTTTGTGCATAAGACTGGAACACGTACCTCAAGCTTTCTAACATACACGAAATTCAAGAACTAGTTCTGTTATAAAGCAAAACTATTTCTGTTACAAAGCAAAACTATTTAGTATAAACCAAAGTACAACAGTTCAGGGAGTCAATTGTTTTAAACTGCCGTTGATAAAATATTGTAATTGTTTATTGACAGTAGGAAATCCTTTAAGAAGCTGTGAAAGCCATCGAAAGTTAGAAGAGTGCTAACTAATGAAGCTACAGCGCACTTTTGAAGAAAAAAAAACTGTGATAGGTCTCACTATCTCTCTAGAACGCTCTCTCTCGTTCCCCTCTCTCTTTCTCTCACTCTCTCTCACACCCACTCTCCCAAACTTCATGTATTTGCGCGTCATAATTTTCTACATTCCGTTTCTACTTTAATTGTACATAATTTAAGACGGTAACGATTCGTCGAGAAGATTGTGAATTGTGAAGAGATGGACGATATTTTTAATAAAATTTGCTCCGTTGAGATAAAAATAAGTCAATAACTATATTATCATGAACAGGACTTTAGGCATACCGATAAAATTTAGACTGCTAGAATTTAGTACATAAGTATATTCCCCTTGTGTAAATATTCTTCTTGAATTACATCATCGCAAATCAGAATTAACTTAGTTCTTGCTTAATAAATCTAGTCATTATTTCTTATCATAACATAATTATTATAATACTATCCCGATTTCGGATAGCTTTGTAACCTATGTACACTGCCATTTTATCCAGAAAAGAAAATTTAATTTTACTTTCCTTCAATAAATTTTTAATACTCAAAACATTTGCCAACTTTGTTTCCCCGAAATTTTAAACATGCATTTTCTCCATTACTCTTAAGGTAAACTTATTTAATTATTGAAACAAAGACTGGATATTCAACTTTGATAAAATTCCACCGAAGGAGACGTAACAAGTGGGCGCATGTATATATATTTTGTTGAATAAGGTTGAATAAAAGATGTACTGTACGTTGAATAAGTATTTTTGTAAAAGTTTAATGGAACACCCATGAAAAATCATTGTTAATTACGTATGCTCTAAAGTTCTGAGATTATTTTATTTACATGGAATACCAAATAAATGTAATTTATAAGCGATGAAGGATTGTTATTATGTAATGCGAAAAAACATACCAAATTTGTAAAGTGTAAAAACCATTTTATTAAAAGTGTTTTGTGAAGAAAAAAGTTTTAAACAAAAAATTCCAATTATAAAAGAAAACTTTCTGTTAAAATAAATCTTTATATTACAATTTACCAAAAGATATAAACTATATCGAAAAATACAACTTTATCAAAAAAATATATTTTATGTAAATGAATTTATGAACACGGTAACTTATATAAAAATGTGTTAAGTGAAAATAATATACTAAATGAAGTAATACTTTAAATGGAAATATGTTGAATTGAAATACGATTAATAAAAATTTGTTAAAGTTCTTAATGAGAATAACATGAAAAAGAAATTATTTGAAGAGAATAAATTATATAAAAGAATAAATCATGTAAAATGAATAAATTATATAAAAAGAATAAATCGTGTAAAATGAATAAATTATATAAAAAGAATAAATCGTGTAAAATGAATATTATATAAAATGAGTAAATTATATGAAAATAACAAATGATGAAAAGAAAGATTTATATGAACCTATGTAAAATAAATAAATATTAAATTTGTGAAAAAATTTAAAAGATGTGTTAAAATGTTCGGTGTATTTTAACTGTACGAAAATATACTTTATTAAGTACATTGTTGAGTTGTTACAATAATTATTACTGAGTAAATTACAATAATTGTGTACTAAAAAACAGATCGAACACAACCTACTTAATTTCCGCATATCAGTTGTACTTTGTTCTGTGTTATGCCGAGAAAGCTTTACCACAAGCGAAGTTATCGTAGTTGGATGTTTCAAACCCTCAAGGTGTAGAAAATTTTATTACGACAAGATGTTTATGTGATTGGTTGCAAATTCTATTTCGCAATTGTTACGCTTGTATGTTAGTGTAGGTGACTAGACTCTTTTTTATAATTTCCCCGTTTAATTGTAAATTCAACGAAAACACCAGTGTAATAAATTTATGTAGTCTCCTTGTTGATTTTTATATTTCTTGACGTTCAACGTTAAAAGTGTCTTAGGGCAATAAATGATTTGTTCAGTGATATGTATAATCTTTTATAAAGGTTATTTTAGATTATCGAATCCTTGTGTGTAATTTATTGAAGCAGCATTGGTAGAAATGCTGAAATTAGAAAATAAAACATTGGAAAAACCTTTGCCTTTTATTTCCACTTTATTATCATTAAGTCAGATTAATGATCAATTCATTAATTAATTGTTATGTTGTTTCTTAATGTGCTGTTTACAAAAATATATTTTACTTGTTTTATTTAAAACCCTTTTGCATATTTTTAGTTCGTCCTATGTTGTTGTTTATTAATGCATATAAATGTTTTTATTCGTATGATGATTTATTTTTGTAATTCTTTCAATGTATATAGAAATTAATTAATGCAATGAACTTGAAAAAAAAATAATGCCAGAAAATTTAAAACCTTGAAATGTTCGTTCATGGTAAGTATAAATAAAATAGTAATAATAGATTTAAATTCAACGTTTCAAAACCATAAATTAAATTTTCCAAAAAAGTAAGTCTTGCAAAAAATGAAGTAAGTCTTGCAAAAAGTAAAGTAAGTTTTCCAAAAACATAAATTAAATATTTTATAAAAGTAAATTAAATCTTTTATAAAAGTAAATTAAATCTTTTAAAAAAGTAAATTAAATTTTTGAAAAAAGTAAATTAACCCTTCCAAAAATCCATTTGAGTTATATTTAGATGTAGTAGTCATGACAGCAACCAATAGCATATCTTCTAACATCTGCATTAAATATAATTGGTTACTGTTACCAACATACATTTATAACATTAATAAATGACAACATAGTGTGATTGAATGATGATATTACGCACAATAGAATGATTATTATTATGCACAAGAATTTTTTAAACGTTCGAATTATTTTAACAACATAACATTAGAAACAGTAACAAGTTGTATTGATATCTATTTTAAGGTGTATGACAAAAATGAAAACAGACAGAAAACTTTTGATTTTGTGGGTTTAGTATGTAGGAAAATCTTGCAAAGCAACTTTGTACTTTGACATTAACATTTTCATTTCTGTTATGAATCAAACAGGACGATTCCACGGAAGACCCAAAAAAGAAAGGCGGCACCACAACCTTGCTACTTAGCCAGAAAGACCTCCAAGTTCTCCTGAAGAGGAAAGAGACTTCGCTGGATTCAAAGGCGAGGGCAAACACAATAAGAAAGAACTCGATATCGCTTTTAGACCCTGAAGCCACAATACCTTCGCTTCTAGAGTTGACACAGCAAGATTTTGATGTCAATGCCCCTGTTAACAATCTCCTTTTGCAAGGAGAAGACTTGATAACGGCATTAGAACTGAACATACCCATGTAGCTAGGGCCTAGTTTCGGGGTGATCAACTGAGAGTTTGAAATGCATTACTTTTGTCGTTTTAATTTTACAAATAGTTTTTACTTGTTGATTCATAGTAAAAAGAAGTGTGATCAAACCGGCCGGACTGAAAAGGTGTCTTATATATCTCCAAAATATACGTGGTATCTCTTAAACAGGGTAAGTGGTTTTAAAGCACATCAGCATATGTAATATAAATTTTCACCTCTAACAACCTGTTTAATTATCTGAACGTCTTAAACGGAGGAATGGGTGCGAAAAAGTACAAATTTTTTATTGTCGACGTTTTATAATGTAAATTCCAAGCTCTCTTGTCACCACGAAATTATTAATGTCTAAGTACCTATACAATTGGAACGCATGTAATAAAGTTTAAGAACAGGGGTTTATTTAAATTTAACGGAAGATTATTTAGAGATGTACGTTATATCATTGTCATTATTATATAACGTAGCAATCTTGCAATTGCAGTTAAACTAGACATACTACTGAGACATTGACAAGTTTATTTTACAACTTACTGCCATAAAAATAAGTTATTTTGCGTTGAATAGATTACATTTTTATATAAAAGAAGAAACAAAAACAAACTAACAAAACCAATGTATCACACTCAATTTTTATTAAAGCACTTTTAATTTTAGTTTTAAGTATATTTTAGCAATATTTTATTCATTAACTCATATCCATTTATTTTCTAATCTGTATAAGTGTGCTTTATAAATGTCTATATTATATGTATCATACTTAGTGAAGGAAATAAATTTTAATTGTGTTTCATTAGAAAGCGATTTATTTCCCAAATGTCCCAATATTACATGGTAACGATGGAGTAGTAACGACAATTGACAATCTTTCTTGTTTCTTTGTTTCATGACTAGTAAATGCCAAAATAATGCAAAAGATGGCAATCATTTTGGTTCTTGCTTCCTCGAAATTGTCGCTAGGTTTCATAGCAGTGGATGTCAAAGCATTTAATCCCGTTAGCAAAACATGTCTTCCTTCGATATACGAAAATGCTTCGGAGATTCCCGAGGATGAATATGCCACGATGAAGGGAAGATGCGTTCTTTTGCGGTGTAAATCATTTGGGTTGGAATATGTTGGTTGCCCATGGATCGATGTTTTTAGGATTGGTTCAGGATGTAGATTTCAAAGGGGAGATACTAATCTAAAGTTTCCCGATTGCTGTCCAAATGCTAATTGCATGGAATTACACAAAGGCGGAACGGGTTGACTGCTGATATTTGTTTTTGCATTTTGATTTTGTTTATTATTTATTGGTTTTTAAAAGATTATTAAAAGTGAAAGGACTGTAGAAAGGTAGAAACCAAGGCGCAGGTAGTAAAATAAATAGACTTACGTTAAAAACAAAATCTCTTCATTATTCTTTAAATCATTGAGTTTTCTTGCTCGAGTGTTCTAATAAAAAATTATTGCATTCTTGTTTCGCAAGGTGCTAGAAATAACAAACGAAAAAAATAAATATGTTGAAAACAATGCCTTAACGACCTTAACTGTCAAGGTAATAAATTAAATCATATGGTCACTAAACATAACTCAACTTAACTTACTTCATTTAATTTTAAATATATTCTTGGGTTCATTTAGTAAGTAATATTATGTACATTCGGTTTATTCGATATCACACCCTTTGTTCTTGTCTTTGTTCGTTTTAGTAGTCTTCATAGTAATCCTCCTCGCCTCCGCCACCTTCTTCTTCGTCTCCTCTTCGCCTTTTCAGCAAGTCGGCGATTCCCACTTCGGGGAGTTCTTCCGTGTTTGTTGGTTCTTCGTCGAAGTCGTCTTCGTAGTCATCTTCGGAGTCTAATGAGCAAACGAAATAGGTTTCATAATAGTAGATAATAATTCTGGGTTGTGAATAATAACGCTGATTAATTCAAATAATAATAACGACTATAATAATAATAAGAATAAAAACTAGCAAATCTGTAGTAAAATTGAAGGTTTAAAATTATTAATATAAATGATTGATATAAAAACTTAGGTAGCGAACTCACATTTCTCTATTTCATCTGGACCTGGTTTTTGTTCATCTGGAGTTTGTTTTTGTTCATCTGATGTCTGCACATCTTCTGCTAGGGGAAAACCAATTTGTTCAACAAGGTTTTTCTTTCTTCCTCCAATATTGACTTTGACCCGCTTGTGGGATATTTGTTCTGGATTTGAACGTCGCCTGAAAGAAAGTAATTGTAAATTTTATTATTATAATTCTATAATACACTTTAATTATTACTAACCTCTTGGAAATACTCAAGTTTTCTTCAACTTTAACGCCTGGAGCCTCCTGAAGATTTTCACTTGTGGAAGGAGGAGCATTAAGGCTTTTTAAGACATCGTAATTGATCTTTGAAGAAATTTTCTTCTCTTGTAGCATTTTTTCAATTGCTTCACCGGCGGAATTCGATGGCCCAATGTTCTTTTTCCTGGGATTGCGACGTTTCTTCTTTTCTGGTTTTCCTTCTTCTTTCTCTTTGGCTAATTTTTCCTGCTTTACTGCAAATAAACCATCATTATTATTAGTATTTTTGACAGAGGAAAATATCTTTTAAATTTGTTACAACACGGTTATCAACTTTAGAGAATGTATTAAAGTTTGTACCTCATGAGCGGTATAAACAAAAGTGATAATTTCCTATGACAAGAATAATCGAAAATTGATGCCGCTCTCATAAATAGTTAAAAACCAGCTAATCAACCAAGTCGCCAATGAAACTTCGCATTGACATGGAAAAAAAACATTCATCTGGGTGTTTGGTCAGTGAGTATAGGATTTGGGTAGAGAGGCAACCCCTTGTATTTTTGTGTAATACCTAAAAGCTATATTCCTGTGTCTATGCTAAAAGGTTCATAGAATCAGCTGTGTGGTGCTTAGAATTTTAAGTGGTAATCACATGATCAGTAATGCTGAAAGTATTATTGAAATTCTGTTAGTATTATTGATCGTATGAGAGCAAATACTCATGGATCAACCGTATAATGATAATACTTTCAGATAAATTTCAAAATATTGACGAACTACTGACTAAATACTATAGTATCAAGTACTGTCAGTATTACTGATCATGTGAGGGCCGCTTTACGATCCGTCTGACCTTGTCAAAATGTCATAAGTGAGGGGGAGGAAGGTGAGGGAATGAGCGGGGCTATCTGTCAACTGATCTTACACTATTCCCCATAAGGTTTTTACTCTACTCAAATCCTATACTCGCTGGTTTGGTGTAAAAAAATTAATGATAATTCGGCACTAATCAAAACGCTAAGAACAGTGGCGTGTCCTAGATGATTTTTTAACTTTTTCCTTTTGCCGATTTTCAGTTTGAACATTATAATTTACAATGACACATATACACACTTTTATAGGAAATAATTTCTTCAAAAAGATAAAACCACGGAAATTATTTTTTACACACGCCTATGTGTTGCAGGAATTTGTCATTACCTCACCCTTTTCCCGGACGCCTACTTTCGATCTGTATAGGACACATTTCTACATCTTTCCCCCCTTTTTTTTTTAAATTTTAACGATCATCGCCCTGCATGAGGTTCTGAATCATATGGTATGATCTGCCCCTTTTAAATACTTGCACCCTTATGAGATATAGAAACCCTCTGCCCTAAACCTAGCCTCCTCTTCAATTAACATCATCTTAGATATCACCAATTCCTGTCCTCAGATAATTTCGGTAGTGATTATAGACTCAGAAGAATGAACATCCTGAATCGTGACTTTTCCCTTTTCTGTATGCCTTATTATTTAAAGGAAGTTTATCACAAAAAATGTCCAGATAGTTCCAACTGGATGGATTTAAGGACAGAAGCTCTAGAGACTTTCTAGCTAACTAGTCAAATCTTACATAAAACAGGTTAGTAGCCATTAGAAAATAATAAAAAGAATTGTCATAACCAAGAAAAAAGAAAAATTCTGGTGTTTATGGTTAAGAGGGTTATTCTCATCTTGGAAACTGCAAATGGGATATTTTTTAACCGAAACAGGAGTTTCTAAACAAAAAATGACAAATATGTTATATTTTCTTTGTAGAAAG
>JAWQRP010004327.1:0-12037 GCA_033557875.1 Quadriops clusia | reverse complement strand
CAACAATATTTATATCGATGTACGCAGAATGAGCAGCGGAAAAAGGATATTAGAAAAAAAAATTATCATCATTATGGTTTTTACAGTTTGATGTGCGCATGCGCGAAAAGTAGAAGAGTTAGACCAAAATTTTATTTGGATTTTTTGTAGCCCTTTATGCGTGGAGTAAGTTCTGAAATTTTGGAAATTATATATTTGTTAATAACGCTGTAATTTAAGTGGGCCTTCTTAGCTGGACCACCCTGTATAATTACATAAATTATATAAATATATATAATATATAGAGTTATTTATATGAACATAAGAACCATCTTATCAAAAATCAACACATAGATAAAACCCTCTTCAACACAAGTTGAAGAGGGTTTAAATATAGTAAAACATAAAAATGTTCAGATTAAAGAATTAGGACTCATTAAAAATGTCAGCAACATCACAGGTAAGTTCAGCAGCAAACTAATATAAATTAGTGATAAATATGACATATCTTGTTGATTGCAAACAACTCCTATCTTTGAATTGGGTCGAGAATATTTCTTGCTCGTAAGCGATGTTTAAAATAATTTTTTAAACTAAAATTCTCGTTAAATATTGACGAAAGATTATATATTTTACCTTTTCTTGTTCCTACATAGATAACAAATTAGATAAAGTGTCAACAACTTCTGGAAAACTAATTTCTGCTACCTGAACTGTTCTAAATTGTATTCCTTGGTGATTAGTGATTGAAACAACAATACAAAAAGATGATTTGGGCAAAATTGCTAACAGTTCTTAGTTTTTCCATTTCGGTGTATAGCCTTAACAATGGAGTGGCTTTAACACCTCCAATGGGTTTTATGACTTGGCAAAGGTTTCGGTGTCTTACTAATTGCACCCTTTATCCAGATGAATGCATAAGGTTTGTAAAATATAAAATTAAGAAAATAACATCAATAAAACAAGGAAATTAATTGAAGGCAATAATGCAATTTTGCAGCGAATGGAATGTAAGGACAATTGCTGATTTAATGGTGGAACAAGGTTTCCTAGAAGCAGGATACGAATACCTTATAATAGACGATTGCTGGCTAGCGAGTGAGAGAGATGAAGAAGACCGTCTTCAGCCAGATCCTGAACGATTTCCTAATGGCATCAAAGCTCTTTCTGATTACGTTAGTAATTTCTATTTAACCAAAATTTTTTTCTTCATATTTTTAACCTTTTTTCACATTTTTAACCTTTTTTCACATTTTTAACCTTTTTTCACATTTTTAACCTTTTTTCAATTTTTTTAATCGATCCAAAAACGTATTCTTAAACCTGACGTTTTAGATCCATTTCAAAGGATTAAAATACGGAATGTACGAAGATTACGGCAACTACACCTGCGGGGGTTATCCAGGAATTTTGGGTTACCTCGAATTAGACGCGCAAACCTTTGGGGAATGGGAGATCGACTACATTAAAATCGACGCTTGTTTCCACCCTGAAGACATGGAAGCTGGTTATATAGAATTTGGGCAATATTTGAACCAAACTGGAAGACCAATTGTCTACTCTTGCAGTTGGCCTGCTTATCAAGAAACTTCTGGCATTGAATCAAATTATGAACTTTTGTCCCAACACTGTAATTTATGGAGGAATTATGGAGACATAGACGATGCTTGGAGCACCGTCTTGGCCATCTCTGACTGGTTTGCTGAGGTGCAAGATAGGATTGCTCCTTATCACGGCCCTGGACATTGGAATGACCCCGATATGGTAACAAAAACTTTAAATGCTTTGAAGTGAAAAAATTCAAATATTCTCATCTACTATGTTATTCTTGATTTTATTGTTATTTCTTTTTATTTATTATTATTTATTTTTATTTATTATTATTTATTTTTATTTATTATTATTTATTTGTATTTATTATTATTTATTTTTATTTATTATTTTTTATTATTATTGTAGTTAGTAATTGGCAACTTTGGCCTAAGCTACGACCAAGCAAAGGCCCAAATGGCGATTTGGTGCGTAATGGCGGCCCCCCTTTTGATATCTGTGGATTTGCGAACACTTGAGCCAAAGTTTAGGGATATAATGCTAAACAAAGAAGCTATTGCAATTAATCAGGATGAATGGGGGATTCAAGGTCTATTGGTGCACAAGGTGGATAATATTAACGTTTGGCAAAAGCCTGTTAACCCAGAAATTAATGGAGAACGTTCTTATGCTTTGGCCTTCGTGAGCACCAGGATTGATGGCCATCCTTACTACATTGAAGTCTCTTTGGATACTTTAGAGATGACTAATCCACAAGGGTATGCAATTGAGGTATGTAAAAATTTATATGGTACATTTGTTTGAACGCGATTATTACGAAGTTAAAGAAAAAAGTATGAACGACTGGGAATAAACCAGGGTTATAATTATTGTTAGCAATCGATTTAATCAAAGGTTTAAAAGAGATCAATTTAAAAATATAAAATTTGTATTTGTACTCACAAACAAGTTGCAAAAGATGCTGGACTACGGTCAACTGATTGCAAGTCTGCTGTGTGACCATGGTATACCGATTTCCAATCCCTGTGTTTCTCAAACGTTCCATTTCATGTGTAAAGGACTGTATCTGTAAAGATATAAAATTATATATCTATAGTCTTGAATCTAGGCAACCAACATAACTTCAAAGAGTGTAACGAACATGGTAAAGGATGCCCCCATAAAATCTCATCACGTAATAATCATTACTATATTTTTACTCTAATTAAGCAGTTAATTAATTTAAGAACTAATTAATATACTAATTAATGTAAAACTACGTACTTAGCATATATATAAATAGACTCGAAGATGTTCTATAAATGTTTCATTAAAAACGACTAATTAAATCCGTTTAGTTACAAATATTTCATTATAAATGGTTCATTATAAGTGTTAATTACAGATGATTATAATTGTTTGAATATAAATGTTTGAATGTAAATGTTTGAATGTAAATGTTTGATTATGAATGTTTGATTATAATTATTTGAATGGAATACTCTGCAGGACTTCCCCTTGCATTATTCACATATAGATCATCCTACATGTAAAATATACAAAAGCTAGCAATGCTTGTGCATACACTCTCTACATTTTTAGCCTTAAAACAACATTTCTCAGAAGCTCTTACGTAATATATACGCAAATATACGTCAGGTATAATATGTAATAATACATTATAATAATAAATGAATAATAATAATAAATGAATAAATAATTGAATAATAATAATAATTGAATAATAATAATAAATTCATTCAATGACCCCATCCCACAAAAATGGAAAGTCTGTGTAGAAAATATGTTTGCTGAGGCATTGCGACATAATTTTTCCGTTGCATATTATATTAAACAAACTGTTGTGCCCAAATTTCTCTTCTCGTCTTCATTACATACAGCAATGCATTAATGATGTAAACAACGGAGAATAACCTTTCAAACTTTATTGCTAAAAATATAAACATATTATATATATATATAAATGTATGTTGAAGTATATATAATTATTCTATTATTAATTATTCTATTCTATTATTATTAATCTTAATATTATTAATATAACATGTAAAAATAATCGCCTTTTTAAAAATATTTATTTTAGTTTAACAAAAAGCTAAATAAATTCTTAAAGAAATATATCCTATATAAATAACTCATATACCTAGTAATCGGAAATCAAATACATAGTGAAAATAGCCTTGAACTAGAGGAATCGAAATATTCCAAGGCACAACTTTCTACAACGAGAATTTGTGAATGCACCTATTACAAAGTAAGTCGAATGGAACAATGCGAAAAATCTTTAAACAAACCGCTCATTTTGCCATTTCCCAATTAAATCTATTATTTTTTACTAATATTATGTCAATCGAAATAATAATATTATTATTATTACCACATTAACATTATTATCGATTTATTAATATTATTTACTTATTTTGCAGAGTATTATTTATTATTGTCTATAACTGCTGTTTACGACTGTTTACTTTTATTATTAAACGAGTTAATCCAATATTGATTATTCTTATAAATTTATCTATTTCCAGAGCATTTTTGAAGACACCGTCCCGGACTTTATCCCAGCCGGCGGCCGTTTTGAGCTCAGAGTGAACCCAACTGGTAATTTAATTTTAATTTTCGTTAGCCCCATTGCGAATAATCTCATAACACAAAAGCATAATTAATATGCGGCAATAAGTCGCATGACCCAAAATCATTTAAATTTAACCCTTTTTGTGCCAATAAGGTCACAAGGAAGTCTACGTATTGTCGGTCTAATAATCCAGGAAATGACATCAATCAGATCCTTGCGAAAACGCCTGACTAATTAACGCTAATAAATCTGATTATCGGTTTAGAAACGGGAATTATTGGAATTTGCTTTTCATGCGAGTTTTCCTTTTTCCTAGCTGCAGCGTATTAAGTAGGGTATTATCGAAGATTGCGTGATGACTGTAATAGATGCCATTGAATGGATGATGGGGACATCTACGGCCAAATGTTAAATAGAAAGTGAAAACAATTGGAAAGTTGGTTTTCGTTTACTTTTTCTTTCGTTCGCGGCCCACTTTGAGGTTGTCTGGTTCCATTATAAGCGCGAGGAACGCTTGTTGCAGTAGCTAACCGAACAAATCGTAACTTACGTGATAATTAATATTGGTTTGCATATAAATTAATTTAGGAGTACGTTGGTTATAGCTGAACAATCATGTTAAGACTTAGATTAAAATAACGAATCGATATAAAGTAAAGAATTAAGCTAAAGAAAAGAATGAATTTAAATTAAAGAATGAATTTAAAGTAAAGAATGAATTTAAATTAAATAATGAATTTAAAGTAAAGAATGAATTTAAAGTAAAGAATGAATTTAAAGTAAAGAATGAATTCAAAGTAAATAATGAATTTAAAGTATGAATTTAAAGTAAAAAATGAATTTACATTAAAGAATGAAGCTAAATTAAGCAAGGTTGGGTATTGAAATTAGACACCTTTACTGAGAGTTCAAAATGTCAAGAAGAATAGTTTTAGCACTACCTACGTCAAAGTGCATAAATCTGCTTTATCTTTGTGTTTTAGGTGTTATCTTCGTAAAGGCAACACCGATAACCTCGAGATAAGGGAAATGTGATGATGACAAAGGGCAAGGCGGAAATACAGGAGAAAAACTGTTATTTTTGTATGACCTGCTGCTTTAGCAAAATAAATCCGTGGAATTGTTCTTATTTTATTGTTAAATGTCTTATATTAAATGTTGTGTTAGAGGTTAAGTACTAAATGTTAAGCACTAAATGTTAAATACTAAAAGTTAAGCTCAAAATGTTAAGTACTAAAAGTTAAGCTCAAAATGTTAAGTACTAAAAGTTAAGCTCAAAATGTTAAGTACTAAATGTTAAATATTTAATAACGAGCACTTACCCTAGTTAACCATGGTATATAATTAAAAATTAATTGGTTCAGAAAGTTGGATTGCAGTAAGTAGAATCATATAGAAGAAACAATGCGCAGAACAGTAATACCACAACAGTAATACTCTCTAAGTAATTACATATTTTTGTTTTAATTCGCTGGTATTTTAATTCAGTTTTGTTATAATTACTTCATTTTAATTAATCATTGCTTTCATTAATTTTTGTTTCAAGTTCTTGGTAATTAAAGGATCACACTTCAATAAAATAACGAATTCATATAAACATTTAATAAAATGTTCTCGCCAACACATATCCTTAAATAATTCAACAAAAATTGATCTAAAAACAGACAACATGTATACTAAAACTAGTACATATTAAGGTAATATATAAAGGAGGATACATAAATAAATATAACGTACAATTAATTTAGTACAGAACCTATAACCTTTAATTGGCAAAAAATAATAATAAATAGGGAACATCATTCTCAAAATTATTTTTACTTAATATAATTAGCCAGTTTTATACAAAATATCTCGCAGTGGAAAAGTGTTTTTACATCGGGACCCTGCTCATACCAATTTATTAGAAATCGAGTTAAATATTTCACATTATTAGGTTACAACATAAGAAATATACTTTTTAAATATAGTACATATTTATTAACAATTTTAAAATAAAACCGACAGAGAGCTTTTTTATTCGATCGTTAACTTAATAAAGGCAGAAATGTCTAAGAGCAATATTAATACTAGAAATTGATTAATTAAAGTTTTTTGGAAATCCGTAGTGATCATTAATTACATATTGACTGGCCTATATCTTTTAATCCTACTTTTTAAAAAAATTTGTTTTCAGGTGTAGTACAGAGTTTATTTCAGGTGTAGTACACTGTTTATTTCAGGTGGAAATACACAGTTAATTATCAGGTGGAAATGCTCTCTGTTCTCTCCCTATGTACAATCACATATGTATGTGATACAATCTAAATCGTTACAATCTAATTGTAAGTCAACCTCAATGTTCTAAGGTTTCACTTATTTTTAAGCTAAACAATCGATAAGTCGCACAAAGTACTTTTAAAAGAGCTTCCAAATTATTATTTTTGTTGTAAATCAATTGTACTAAATTAAGATGAGTAAATATGACACCCCTGTTTAGAAAATTTGTTCCAGACAAAATTGAGCAAAACCTATTCTTTTATATTGGTCTATGTTACAATTACTTGTTAATATTAACGAGTGTTAATTATCGAGAATTAACAACTTTTAATTACTGAAAATTATTAATTATCAAACATTATGGAATCTTAATAATTATTAATTATCAAAAATTATACATTATCGAAAATTGATGATCATTGAAAATTATTAAATATTGAGAATTATTATAGCAAATTATTAATTATCGAGAATTATTAATTATCGAGGATTATTAATTATCGAGAATTATTAATTATCGAGAATTATTAATTATCGAGAATTATTAATTATCGAAAATTATTAATTATCGAAAATTATTAATTATCGAAAATTATTAATTATCGAAAATTATTCATTATCGAAAATTATTCATTATCGAAAATTTTTAATTATCGAAAATCATTAATATATTTATTATTTCTTTACTCACTTTATATTATTTTATTTTTTTAATCTTGGGTATTTAGAGTCTTTATAAAGACTCTAAATATCCAAGATTAAAAAAATTAAAAAAATTGTTAATTATCGAAAATCATCAATTATCAAAAATTATTAATATATTTATTATTTCTTTACTCACTTTATATTATTTTATTTTTTAATCTTGGGTATTTAGAGTCTTTATAAAGACTCTAAATACCCAAGATTAAAAAAATAAAAAAAATTATTAATTATCGAAAAAAAAATTTAATTATCAAAAATTATTAACTATCAAGATTTAATAATTATCAGAAATAATTGCTTATCGAGAATTATTATTTACTATCTTCTGAAAATTAATAAATAATAACAATCAAGAACTAACAATTATTAATTATCGAGAATCAATTCTAAAACGGCTAGTCTTACAAAATGTCATAAATACTCATCTTTGAATGAACTAAGGACACCTAATTGCTTCCTACTTCTGTCTAAGTGTGTCAATGTCGAATGCTAAGCAGAGCCGTTGACGGCTCCCGGGACGCGGAGGTAGGATCGGCGGTACATTTCGTCGACTTCCTGCAAATAGTAGGTTCCGGGGAACAGATTGTCGACAGCCCCGATGGGGGTGTAAGGCGCTGAGTGACAGGTTTTCTCTCGCAACTCGAGCATGGCGGTGAACTTCTCTGGGGAAACGCAGACTCGCTGGGCTAGCATAGGCTTGACGTAGGCTAGCTTGGAGACTAATCGGTGCAGAGGCGAGTTTTCGCTGTAGTTGTTCGAGATGGTGATGGAGAACATCGTGGAGGCCATGCCTGAGCCGTAGGAGAAGAGCCCGACTTTGTTCCCGGCTAGTTCGGAAATGTTCTTGCTTATCAGGAGTGAAACTAAGCCTCCGTAGAGCGAGGCCGTATACATATTTCCTATTTGACTAGCGATGAGGAGCGCGGGCTTGGTTATTTTGTCGAAGAGCCCTTTGCTGCGGGTCAAGAATGCTTTTTCTACGTCTCGGTCGAAGTAGCTGTCCTCGAGTTTTATTCGGTCGAAGTTTTCTAACCCTGGGTAAAGAGTGGATCTGCTGTCTTTGGAAGTGAGGATGAAGTCGTTTAAATCGAGACGAGCTAAAGATTTTTGCACTAGTTTGCAATAAGGGGTATGGAATAAGAGTGCGTCGAAGTCGTTGAGTCGCATTTCCTTCCCAGACTTCTTCGCCACTTTTTTCTTGTACAACTGGTAGCAGTTGTCCAAAGCACTTAAGTAGCATTGAATTGACAATTTGCCGTCGACTCGGGGGTATTCCGACGATAAATCTGGTTTGTAAAAGTCGTAGACGTGCTTCATGAAGGACGCCCGGGTTCCTCGGTCGATTACTAAGGGGGCATGGGGCCCTACAAGCATAGCTACAGCCCCGGCGCCCCCTGTGGGCCTCGCAGCGCCTTGTGCGTATATGGCAATGTCCCCGCAGATGACAAGGGCATAACGGCCGTCCCAGGATGACGATTCCACCCAATTGACAGCGTTGAGCAAGGCTGCCGTACCCCCGTAGCAAGCATTTGTTGTGTCAATGCCCTCAATGTCGGTTAACCCAAGCGGTTCGAAGAGTTGCATCAGCACGGACTTTGTACTCTTCGATTTGTCGACGATAGTTTCGGTCCCGACTTCCAGCCGACCGATGTCTTTCAATTCGATTCCGTGGCGATCGACAAGTTTTTGCACAACCGTCAGGCACATCGAGTTGATGTCCTCCCGATCCGAGCAGAAGCCCATCTTCTCCTGCCCCAAGCCGATGGTGTACTTTCCAGCGGGGACCCCATCGAATTGCTCGAGTTCCGGCTGGTCCACGAGCAGCGAAGGGAAGTAGAGCTCCAGGGCGAGAATGCCCACGTTCTCAGGCCAACAGCTCATTATGTAAACGTTATAAAACTCGGAATTTCCCTCTTGAACGTCGAGATTTCACTGCACTCCACTCTAACCCACTTTCCTCGAGGACTGTCACTTTTAAAATAATTTCTCTTCTCGCTGTCGTTGGCCCCTCAGCACTCGCCGGCGATCAGCTGCCCTACTCCTTTTTAACCTGTCGGGAGTCATTTAACATGCTGATGATGATCCGGCTGAGTGCCCCACTTTCGGGCTTGTAGGAAAGGGTCTTGACCTTGTACCACTTCGTTTAAGCTCGCCTAACATCCCGCCTAACATCATATGAATCACGCTGACACTGCTATTTAGATGGTATTTAGAATGTTTGTTAGAATCAACGTTAGAATCATGGTTAGAATCAAGGGCTGTCGTTGGTTAGAATAAACCAACGTCGTTGGAATAAACGACGCTAGAATCTAGCAGTTAAATACAACGATGCTAAATACTAACGTGTTGATTGATAAATACCAATGACTAGATGCGACTAGATACTAACGTTGTTGATACTCGTCGGTCGATATCAACAAGTTGATATAATTATTAAGGTACTAACGAACGTAGATCTTGTGATATATCTGCAAGTCACTTATTAAACATAAGCCAACAAAAATATTCCGTGCAACGACTAATTTTATTCCACGTATATCTACCACCTATATGTGCTTACACGTACACATATATATTGTATGTACATGCTTTTAAACAAAAAATGAATCATCTTTACTGTACCATATTAAACCATATTACACTCTTATTTATCCATTACCGCATATATATGTGCTATTACACATAGGGATATTATCAACGATATTATATTATGTTACATTATGCTATAGTCACTGTTATATAAACAGTGCTATAGCTAGGCCCATCTATACACATAATAAATAGTAACCAAATGTAAATTCCATCATGGGTTATCTGTTTTCTTGCATTTTGCATTACTCAATGGCGTTACTATATTGAATGAAAGGTATTTTATATGTAGTAATTCTATAAAATGTAACTTAATAACACGTTTATTATTACGAGTTTCACGACTTGACATTCCAACGCATACATTCGGTCGTTTAAATGTAAAACCCATCAGTCATTAACGTTCGTAGTAGATAGGCTGTTGTTTAACAGCTTTAGGACACTGCTATTAAATTTAAAAACTTTCCTTAGATTATTCATTTAAACAGAGGTGCAGCAAAAGGAAAATCGTAAAGTGTTGCATCATTTTAATTGCAAGTTATAAAATTATTATTAAAAAAGTTACTAACAATAACAACAACATAGAGAAACATAATCTTATGCATATAATTGTGAAATTAACTGTTTAATTGCTCGCCTACCTTAAAATATCGCTTCTCGAAAGAAAATTGAAGGATAAAACACTCAAATCCTAATCATTAATCACAATGAAACTCATAATTAATCACGTTTAACTCCACTCACGCAAACTTCAAAACCTCGAACTGACAACTTTGACGTTTCTAAATTTCAAATTCCGAAGGACGCGCTGTGATTGGCTAAGCCACCGGATTTTAAGCCCTCTGATTGGTTGAGCGTTGAAATTTTCCGAGCGTTCAGATTGGCGGACCGGCGAAGAGGAAGACTTGATTGATTACCCATTATTCACTACAGTAACTGTTATTTATTTACAGAAATGATATAAAATTAATGAAGAAATGTTTACGTTTTTGCCATACAACATACAAACGATTGATCAAATATTATGAATAAGAAAATATTAAGCTCCAGTTATTAAGTTATTTACCACAACAAAGAGAAATGTAATATGATGCACAATTTAATTAAGGTTTACGGTATAAGGTGTAATTAGTTGCCTACCTTAAAATAATTAGCCTCTAAATAAAACTAAATGAAAAACACTTCGTACACACTCATTAAATTTATATTATCCTTGAAATTAAATTTATATTTAATTAGATATACTAAAGTTTAACTTCACTTCATAATCTCGAACTGACAACTTTGACATTTCTAAATTTCGAATTCTGAAAGACGCCTAGTGATTGGTAGATAAGGAGAGATGGGTAACTCTGTAGAAAAAAGTTAGCCATGCTTCATCCCAACCATTGCGTAGATGTCGCTACTATGCTTGAATAAAAAATAGGTGGGAATTTTGAATTTTAAGCTACATTAAATATTTGATTTAATAATAAATTTTAAAAAGCAGACAATCTTTTAATAGCAGAAAATGAAATTTTATTTGTGATAAATAAAGAATAATAAACCATATTAAATGAAAAAATTTAAATTTTCAAGGTGACGACGCGTTTTGACTTTTTCCCTGGACTGTCAAGCATCCTTCAGATATGAGTCATTGACATTTATAACTTGGAGGGTTCCTTGGAAAGCGAAGTATCCTTTCAACCTCGTTCTCTTCCAAACCACAAACCAAAAAACGTTTCGACATTGTAACACAAATATAACACCAATGAACAATAATAACTATTAATATTTTTATAATCTTGAGTTTATAGTCCTTATTTTATAAAATTAAATGCACTTTTCCTTACGGGTTTCGCGGTTTGACCGCTTCATCAGAGGAAATATAACAAATGATATGACAACAACGAAAAATTTAATCAAAGTGTGTTTATGTGTGTGTTGCGTGTGTGTGTAGGTGTGTGTGTGTAGGTGTGTGTGTGTGCATGTATATGTGTTTGTTAATTTTATTTAAAAATTGATTTGTATATATTACTGAGTCCGTCTATGTCACATCTGTCGTTAATGGATTGGTCTTTATGTTTTGAAATTTCAATCATTTCAAGGAAGCATCGTGATTTATCGTTCTTTTCTTGACAAAGAATTTCTGGGTTCTTAAAATCAAAATTATGTTTAAGGTCTATAATATGTTTAGTGAGGGCGGTGCTTCCTTGATGAATATTTTGAATACTATAAAATAAGGACTATAAACCCAAGATTATAAAAATATTTATAATTATAAGCCCAAGAATATACAAATATTTATAACAATAATAACAACGCACAGAACTTCTATCAAAATGAACAACTACAATTTAAACAAACGAAATTTCGAATGACATCTCCTTCTTCTTC
>JAWQRP010004326.1:0-12038 GCA_033557875.1 Quadriops clusia | reverse complement strand
AGAGTGTACAACTAAGATTAACATTCACTAAGACTATCAATACAACAAAAATTAACTGTGTACGCCCAAACTATATGGGTCAGTCAACATACAAGTTAAATAATTAAGTAAATTACTCACACAGGTCAACTTCGGTAGATAAACGCTGTAACAACAAGTGGGTCAAACGTCAAATGAGTGTAGGTGAGTACCGAAGTTCATCCACCTACACTCATTTGACGTTTTAAGCCGCGCAACTTTTTCGCGCATTTCATTTAATGGCAACGAGAAACCCACTTGTTACAGCGTTTATCTACCGAAGTTGACCTGTGTGAGTAATTTACTTAATTATTTAACTTGTATGTTGACTGACCCATATAGTTTGGGCGTACACAGTTAATTTTTGTTGTGTTGATAGTGAATGTTAATCTTAGCTGTACAACCTGTGATTTCAATTTAATTAATTAAAATATTTTGCCTATCTAGTGGTCTGAGGATGCCCACCTAGCGGGGCGAAACGTCGCCAATAAAATCTATACCATAAAACCCAAGAAGTGTCTTGATTACCCACCTAAATTCACCACCTTGCGACTGGATCCTACACATAAATAATAAAACTGCATATTGATTCATATTTCCTCAAAGCCATTATTACTCATTTTTCTGAAATTAGTTAGGTAAATCATCTGTAAATAATTAGTCACGTAGCTCTCGCAGAGTCAATAAATAACAAGATTATAATAGGAAAATGTCGAGTTAAATCTGCACATACGCTTTCAAAGCTGTCACCAGCAATAGGGTAATAAATCAAATATTCTGTCCATTGATGTATGTGAAGAGCCACTCGTATCCTCTATACGGCCTTAAGTGGATGTTCAATAATTATACATTTGCATAGGTCATAACTTGGGCAAATTTTTAGAGAAACTAGGTATTTTGACAAAGAGTTTAAAAACTCAGATATTAATAATTACGTTAAGACGACAATCACCAGTTAAGACCAAATTTTAAGAGTTAAGGTTGTAAACTCAAAAAATTGGAATAAACAAAACAATCATAAAAAAAATATGTGTACCTAAAATTTTATTTTCCTGTCGGTTTTTTTTTATTACAGTACTAAATATCCTGTAAATATATTACGTTTTGTACATAAAAATATAATTAACAATTATTCGCAAAGATATGGAATATAACAATAAGGTGCAGTGTTTGCTCAAGGGTCTAATTTTAGTGGGTTTTCTGCTTTTTGCTCTTCGCACTTTTACTGCACAACTTTCTGCTAATGCTCCTATATATTTTTCTTCCTAAGATATAAGTAACAGCAGAAGAAATTAGCCCAATTCCTCCTAAGAAGGCGAACACATCGAGCAAGTAATACTGATAATATGGCATTCCGCTTGACGCTGCTTTTAAGTGTTTGGCTCCCTTGTGCTTGATAACCTGCTCAACCCAGTAGATTGCCTTGTCCACCGGGTTCATTACTTGGTCTTTGTAAATTGATGACCGTAGTTGAATTGTCTCCCTATACGTGGCATTGGTGAGGACTTCTTCAATTGCTTTTGACAGATTTTCTTCTGTTAATTGTTCCAGGGCAACTTTAAAAGCGTATCCTTTCAGGACGGCATATACCACGTTAGCGTCTTGGTCTCCAAAGAATGGGATACCAACAAAAGGTACTCCATTGTAGATGGCTTCTGAAATACCTCCCATACCACCATGACTTACGAAAAGTTTAACATTTGGATGCGCTATAGACATAAAATACATTTAAAACAATTTTGTAATCAAGATACAAAATTTATAAACAAATTAGATAACACGTAAAAAATTACCAAGAATTGACTTTTGTGGCAACCATTTGCTTATCTTAATATTGGCAGGTTTGTTGGGTAAATCTTCTTCGAACTTCCACAATACCTTCATCTTTTGCTTCCTTAAGCTGTTCACAAGAGCTTCCTTTTGAACGTTGTTAAGCATGGACGACTTGACGTTGGATCCAAATGAAACGTAAATCACTCCTTCTTCAGCGTTACCCAAATACTCTTGCAGATCTTGTGGTAAACTCTGCTCATCTTGGATATGGAATCCACCAATAGTTATCATGTTAGGCAAGTATGGTCTATGGGTTTCCGTACCTATATGGGAATTGATCAAGTACAAATCCACATTATCAATAAGATCTTTTAATGGCTTGCCGTCAGGAAAAATCTCTTTATGCAAGTTTTCCTGGAAAGGTAAAACCACACACGTGTAGATTCCTTCCAAGAACATGTTGGCTAAAGTGTTTGCCACCCTTTCTAAGAACGTCATTTTATCTGAAAACGGCATTAACATGTTTGGTACGTATGCATATGGAGATGGGTTGCCAGAATGGTAATTTGATAAGAAATTGCCGCCAATTGGGCTGAATGCTATTACTGGTGCATCGTAATGGTCTGCAATTCCCAGAAATGCTTCACCAAAGCCCCATAACTGAATAACAACATCAAACTTGGAATCCGTCTTCAAAAGTTTCTCTACATTTGGGTGATGAACGGTGTGTCTTGAAATCATTGGTATGAAGGTGAAACTACTTACGAGTTTGTCTAATGCGGATGCGGCTGTCCATATTTTCATTTGCTCTAAAATAGGTACATAAGAAAGGCATGGTTAACATTATTGAAAACTTGTGTCTACTGAACGATATCTACCAAAGAAATTCAATTAAATAAAAGCAATAGTCATTACCATCCTTTATTGCTTCAAGTCCAGTTAGTTCCACATCAGTATAATTCGGAATAGGATCCTTTTCTGAGAAAGGGCTTATCATGGTCACGTTGTGACCCTTCTTGGCCAAAGCTTTCAACAAAGCACTTCCCATAATATGATGACTGCGACTGGGAAAGTGGAAGATTCCCAGAATATTCGCACTCTCCACAGAACATGATGCGGAAATAAGAATAAATGCAGCAATTAAAGTCCACTTTGAACACATTTTGTCACAGCACTGTTCCTATAGCACAGCTGATTAACACTCTCACAGCGATGTGAGATCATATATTGCTGATTTTGGTATTAATACACGATTACAAGTCCCATTAATTTTGTTTTGGGAATACGTAATAGATTATAATTACTTGCAATTCGTTATCTGTTTTTTTGTGTGCATCTATCAATAAGGTCCTGTCACTGATTTGAGTTCATGCTTGCATTACATTAAGCATCCAAAATTATAAATAATGTGTATTTTCATTTTTGTTAAAAATGCAGTAGTTTTGTAATAATTAATTTTAAAGTGCAACATTCCGAATCGTTCCAATGGTGACACGAGGGTGACGTAGACACGATAACTTCAGATTAGGGACTACAGATGTCACTAGACATGATTAGTTCAACGTTTTGCCGTTACATTTTCAAAGCGCTATTGGCAATTTATAAACTAACCTCAAATGCCAATCCAATGTCAACAGTGATTATGCTAGAGACCAAAGAGGTTATGTCGATTATGGCGTCAGGATCTGGTCTGACGTCTACCACACAGTAATATCTACAGGTTTCTACTATATGTTTACAGCGACCTACTAGTTCGGCAATCGGTTGTTACGTAATATAGGGCGGCCGTTATGAATGCTATTATTAAAATCTTGCAGTTTTTTATTAAAATCTTCCACATTATTTAATTGTAGTTATAATAATATGAGGTAATGCTTACAAGTGCACATATATTGGTTTGCAATTGCTAATTTTGCATTCTAAAATTATGACAGGACCTTATTGTAATAATATTACGATAAACCTTTCGAGACGATTCAATAGCATAAATGGTCACGCACAAGCCGTGATTCATTTGTTTATAATTTACTTTTTACCTCAGAAATATTAACTATTATTGGTGCCACAGTTTATACGATTATAATCATATCAACTGTGTCGACAACTTTGAAAAACAAACATTAACCATTTTCATTTGTATAATGTGTTTTTCATTAAAAAAACTTGTTTACTAACATCATATAATCCTGATACTGAACTTAATAGATAAAGTTTGCATTTAATCAAGAAAAGTGTTGCGTTATTGGAACCCCGTTATTTTTATTAAGGACAATTTACTTATTATGTACATTGATTGATACCCTGAACGTTTTCCACTTGCCGAAACACTTTTCCTTGCGCCTCTACAACATAAAACATCAAATAAACACGGAGCACATTTCAAAAAATTGTTATTAATGGTTTTCGTTTACCACATACTATCTTATCGCGCAGATATTGTGCTATCTCACCCTGCGTTTCGTGAATTCAAAAAAAAATAATCATGGAGTATTTTCGAGATTACCTATACTTGCGTCTTCCACATCTTATTCCCCATTTTGGAAGCATACGAGTTTGGTTTTGTTGTGGGGAATACAGGTTCAAAGCGGGAAAAAATAAGAAAAATTGGATCGTTTTCTTTTCCTTTGTTGGGCGTGGAGAGGCGACACAATTGAGATCATATTTAAACGAAAACTCTCATTATTCCACCAATATTTCCCGGCAGGGGTTCCCCTCTCGCAATAAGAAACAACTGGCAAAGACAAGTCGGCGGCGAATTAAAAACTCAATTTGGGATTCATTCAACCTTAACAAGATTTAATTTTGGAAGACTTTCTACTCTAAGTGACATGAATTCAATAGCTGCCGTTCATATAAAAATCTGTTTCAATCAATTTCGATGGGGGTATTGAATTTTGAAGTACCGGAAATTGGATTCGTGCTGTTGAAACATTGCTTTGCAGTCCTGATTTAGATAATAACAAATTTTAATGGAATTTTAATATTGTTTTCATAATATTAATTATACCAGAGAATGTAATCGGAAAATTGTTGGAAGCATGTATACAAGTTTCAGGTGAAAATATAGTAATCATAGAATGAGTTATAGGCTCACAATCATCAGATATTGCGTAACAAGTGGCTACAAAAATTGGCAAATACTCTGTGGGGAACGATGCGATGATACGCTTGGGTGTGAATGAGTCCATTACCTGTTGCCAGGTAATTAATAGGATTGTTCCACGCGTGAACAAGTACTTATTTATTTTGTGGGTTGGCTTGTCACGCTATAAGATTAGTTTGGCATGAAATCTTTCATTGCCTATTTACGAATGTTAAATTTTAAGTAATAGAATATCCAACCACATCTTACTGTGAAACATATTTAAATCCCGCAATTTAATTCTGTTGGCGGCAATTTTTCGATTCCAAGTTTACCAAATGTGAATAGATCTCAGGAACATGATTGATGCGATAGAAATCCTATCCACTTACCTGAAACAAAAGAAAAACATAATTTAAAATAATGGTGGTGGATACGACACAATTGCATAAATGTAAGTGCAGTGTTTATTTCATCGGCCCGTGCCAACCTCTATTTATCTTGATTATTACCTTGTTCTACCACAAACGAAAGTAACAGCTACCAACTTAACGGAATGCTTCTTATATGGCACAGGTTGCGTTTGATATTACATATTGGAATAAAACCGTATCTCGCATAATAGCCGTCGTTTTCTCTTGGAAAAGAATGTAATTGAATACTAATTCAAAGCAGCTGATTCTTGCCTTGTATAGTTCCTACCTCTGACGATAAAATAGTCCGTTCGATCTTCCGGATCTTCAGCAAATGATTAATGATTTCAACTAGAAACAACGGCAACGTGACAACCGAACATGAAATATTCAAATCATGCATTACTGATACCCGATTTTTACTCTTAACCTCACTTGGAAGTAGATCTGAGTTCAGTCGGTCCGATCTAGTTGAATTATAGAAAAAGAGAATGTCTTGAAGACGGTTTTAAATATGAAACTGAAATATCAAAAGTACCTAATTGAGTTATCTTGCGCCCCATAAATTTTATAATTAAATACCCCATACGCAATGCCCGTTTAAATTAACGCATTTTTAATGCCCACCTATCTTCGCAGTCTAATGTGATTATTATACATGTAGATACGATTATTACGTAAATAGCCTTGAGTGACCATCATTTGCTGCTATTTTGCTACTGTTTACATAACCAATTTATAATTCACTAATGGGTCTGTTATCGGGCCCTGGGGCGCACCTATTCGTGTTAAGCGAAAGAAAATCGATTATTAATTAGTTAGTCGAATGGCTAAATCGCATTTTCGTGTCTTAATTACAACGCGGCAAGTTTTACCCTTCTCTTTGTCGAATAGGAAAAAAACTGCATTCATTACGAGGGATTCAAATCCACACGAATCTCATCAATGTTTCGCTGCAATTGACACGGCGAATCTATTACTCATAATGGGAGTGCAAAGAAAATATAATTAGATTTGCCAAAGCAAACACGTCTAGTTATCAAAGGAATAATAATAACATAAGGAAGTTCGCGACACGAGGCAGCATTAAAGCTCATTTACCTAGACCCCAACAAAGGTATATACAAATAGGGTGACATTACAACCGTAAAGGTTAAAGAGGGTTGTGAATTTTTTAAGGAAAATATCTCCAGCTAAAAGGGTCAGCGCGTTATGTAATGGAAGAACTTGTATAATGAGGTTTTAATGCTAAATCAGAAATTACGCCAAGAAGTATGGTTTCCTCGTGAGAGTTCGTGGTGAAGGGTTTGCCCTAAATTGAGGTCACAACTAAAAACAAACAAAGCGCTGATTACAAACCTGCTCAATATTTTAATGTTTTGTATTTAAATTTTGCAAATATTTAGTACCGTTACCTTGAAAGCCAAAATTTATTCTACGTAGGACAAAATGGTACCAAATTAAGAAACTACCGTTGACGTAACCCTGGTAAGCAAGTCTTTGAAATATCAGCATTAGCATTCGAAAAACATCAGTTTCTAAAATTTAATAAACCAAACTGTGAATAAGTTTACTGGTATAAAAGAAAGATTAGCATAGTTATTTCGAGCGTGCGAATAAAAAAGGAACGTTGTCGTTGTTCTTGCAAAACAATGCGAAATTAGTGTACTGGCATTTTTTGTCATTGTTAGGTAAAGGAATTGTGCCATTTAAAGAATACTCTCACTGAACAGGGAGATTACACACATTTTAGTTTGCTATGAGCGTGTTTAGTATTATCTATTAAATTAATAGTCCTTGATGTAATTTGCTGTAGTCAGACAGCGTTCATAAAGATAAGTAATAAATGTTGTCTTACATAGTTTGTTTTGTTAGAGAAAGAATAAAAAATGTGTGATAACCGCCTAAGTTTTTGCAAACATTTGTGTACCTATTATTTTAAAGTAAGTAAAGTAGGGTATCAACCCGATAATGCATCCTGATTTCAAAATTAATCGTACGTCTACCTGGAGGATTATATAACTTTTATTTGCGATACACCCAAGAAGCTCTTTAATAATAATGCATATTTAAATAGTGTTACCTTCGATATTTGGGAATGCCAATAAAACATAATTATAGTTCAAGAGTTCCTGCTCGTCTACTTAAGAGCTCTTCCTCGTGCAAAAAGTGGCATAGGATGGTTAATTTAAGTGCAAACCTTGCTGCTCTCTCAAGGCTGACTAGATCACGAACGGATTAATAATAATAATAGTAATGGCACCATTTGCAAGAGGATGATTACCTGGCTTGTGTACCATTAATTTTAAAGTGAGGATCTAGACTTGAATACTTCCATCTTTAGTTCCTAAACTTGATTATTCAAGAGTATTCATTTCTAAACTTATCTGCGCTAGTAATTTTTATTCGTGCATTTAAAATTTCCGCAATAAAGGTCGAGTGAAAAGGAAATTGAATTTTTATGTGAATGAACAGATGTGTACCCCGATGGGGCAATAAATCATGGACAAATTTTCACTGCGTCAACTCTCATCAGACGCGTATACGAGCTTTGGGTTTAGGTCACAAAAACAATTCATTAGGATGTTGGTGTGTGCGAACGTAATGCGATAATTTATATAATTGCATAAAGTTATTTTTACGAGTTGAACGTGCGTTTAGCCCAACTAATAATAACATCTCCACAGGAAACGCGGAAATTCAAGGGCATAGTTTAAATTGTTAATATGTATTCACATAGGTAGTTAGATGTGTATGTAATTATTTTCAAGTTAAATACGTAGATGCTGCGGATGAAGATCTGTTTTTATCTGGGTCATGTTGACAGGTTTGAGTTGCAGATCTTGCTTCATCTAATAGCATTTTTATAAGAAGTAGCAAAATGCAAGGCTGTGCAAGACGACGACGCGCGACGTACAGATTTATTATTCTTACTATTATTATTACAGTGATTACGTACCCTTGGAGAATGAAGGATGTAGTTCTATAGATATACAACTATATGTGTATGTATTCTTAAATAAATAGATCCTCTCTTAAATTGATTACGTTTTCAGCATTGAAGGTAAAATTTTAAAATTCCCTATTATCAAATTAAAAGCAACGCCACGTTAGATTGCATTTCGTTGTTTTGTTGGTTTTAGGCAGCTCGAACACAATTAAAGTTTCGCTTTTTGATGGTTGAAAAATGAAAGTGCCAGACCTGAATTTAGTTTTACGTCGCCGCTGCGACAGTGACGCTATTTTGTCTAACGGTACTGTTATGTCGGCAGTCCAATTATTTTTGTAATAAAAGCAGGATGCCCATAAAAGACGAGAACTCCACCTAACGTTTATAATTGAGTTTTCTGCTCCTTAATTCTCCAAAGACGTTAAAAAGGGAGCCAGACGCGCAAAAACTGCGCCAGGCGCAGTAGATAATTTGTCCTAAGTTGTACTGTAAGAACGTTGTAATAAAGTTATAAAATTATTGTTCGTTGTTTTTTGGTCGTAAATGGCATCACACTTGTCAGGTGGATGTTATTACTTACTAATTTCGGGAAATATTGCCCGTTAAAAATTTTAGTACATATGTGAAGTAATAAGTCTTGTTATTTAGTTAGTTAACTTTATTAGTGCTTAATATTTGTTTAGATTTTTAGACGCGTGTTATTGTTTTGTTTTGAGATATTATTGCAGAAATTCGACGATCATTTAGATAGGATCATTTAGATAATGTACACAATTGTAGCTGTAATAACAAACGGGGAATTTGATATGAGCGTATCACGTTTCCACTGCTTATTAACAAGAATTTAATGAAGTTTTCGTTTATTATTTTTCAATTGTCCTTCGGTTATTGCTATCAAACCGATTAAAATGTACAATAGGGTCGGCAACGCATTTAGAGTTTATATTCAAAGCAATTAATTAACGGATGTGCAAATTGCGCTTTACTTATTATTTTCATAATTTTTGGTATTACAAAATATCAATTTGTGACAATGCAAAGCGATAAACGGTCACGTGTGTCCCGTTTCAAAAGTACAACGCTTTTAATCACTGGGCATGTCAGAAGGTCATTATTATTATTACTATTATGCAAGGTATTGACACACCTTTTAAAAGTAGCACCTCCAAGTTGACAGTTTTGGAGTAATAAATTTTGTATACCTAATTTTGAAAGTTATGTACAACCTAAATGCATAATAGCACAGATAAATCTGTGATAATAGCCAAGGAAACTTATTGCTAAAAAATGTTTAATAATATAGAACAGGCCTGATATACAAGAAGATGGATGTGTGAACACAATGTCATGTTGAGTTTTTATTGTGAGTAACTATGCAGGAGTGCATTATGCAGCGAAATGGGTTGATTGTTTATTAAGAATGTTAATTGCGAAGAAATTCAATTAAAGAGTAATTAAAGTCGTACTGCTCGGCGAAAAAGTTGATTTGTCAAGAGGTGTGTTTAACCATATGTTCAAGTATCTTTTCGCTTACGTCCGGGTATTTGTCTCATCAATTCTTCGAAATTTTCAATTTAATGTACTAATTCGAACGTATAAAATGATATAACTTACGTAAAAATTGTATTGCGTTTGTTGATACGTGATATGTAGCATATTTAAGCGTTAAATATCAGATTGCAGTTTCGAGTGATAAGTATGTATAAAATAAGTAAAAACATTCATTCTACCGTTGACCTAAATTCTATCATTGCTTATTATATGACTTATTGAATGTTAAGTGCCGAGATTTGCGGGTTTAATTACTGCCCCTATTAAACAAGGCTGAAATTGTTCGTAACATGTAAATTGGTTGTGTTTTGTCTGCTATGAACGAAACAACTTCTTCCATTACTATCAAGAATTCCTGCACTTGAGCACTTGGTTTTCATGTTAAAAAATTAACTTGGCCTTGCAAAACTAACTTTCGCTTACCTACGAGCGCTCATTGATATTATTATTACAGATTTTACCTTTTACCTGCATCTTAATGAGAAAATTGGGCCGAAAGAGCGCTCTTGATTGGTATTCAAGGCGTGGATTATTTGGAAAGCCTTCCTTCGCTATTTGTTTATGTTATTTTGAACGGTAGCCGAACCTAACCTCACTTTCTCTGAGGAAATTGTTTGTCAACTCCCAAGAAGTGTTGGAAGTGGCAAGCTGATGTGCCCAGAAGGAACTGGGACATGTAAAGGGGCTAAAAGTGTAGTTTTACTCACCGAATTGTAGGTGCTTGCGAAATTCACAAATGACAAACCCACTTTCTATAAAGAAACACTTTCCAGCGAAAAGCTGGTGACACTTGCACAATTTTAAACACAAAATTGCCTGTAGCATTATTTTCTGCACTAACAAGTAAACATATTATCAGCGCGAACAACAATAGTCGAGAATATCTCAGTGGAAGTTGCGAAAAAACATCGCCTGTCAATGACAGCTGTTCGCAGACAACCTCACAACTGTCAGCTGTGAACTGACAAGAGCGAATGCGAAACACCGAGAACGTCCGCGGGCGCTTCGTGGCCCGTCCGCCAGCCGGCGTTAGCGTCTGACATGCGTATACCGCGCTTTTCAAATAAATAATCAATATCTAATTGTCTTTTTTATTTGTGTATATTTTGCGATATTACCCGTATTTCCGCATTTGTCACGCAATGGGGGTTCGGGCCGTGCGTGTGTCTCCTCGCCTACTATTTTTCTGTTATATTGGTCTTGAAATCCTTCCTGGCACAAGCTTAACCAACTGCTCTTTGCGGTGTTCGCACATTTCTTCTTTTTTCCCATATTAGGTCAATGATTTAATCAAATATCGCTTTCGAAGCATAACATACTGATACTACCCAATGATACTACACCTACATTTATTTCTTGTATCACTACTACTTAATATGCATCGCGCACGTAGAAAATTATCATTAAAACATTCAATCTGTATCACAGGTGCTTTACAATCTTCACAAAGCAAACTCTTTCAGTTATTAAACTTCTTATTCTACAATGATGTACCGTAATTTACTCTTTCGATCTTAGTATTTTCGTCGTTAATAACATCTAATTTTAACACAATATCTACTTTCCCTAACTTGGTCAATTGAATAATCAGAATGAGCTCGCCAGTGAAAACAAAATGAGAAAAAGGGAGAACGGTTAAAGCGTGTAATTTTCCACTAATTCAGGTCCAGAAAAAACCCACGTGTTTATATGAAGGGAAAAGCTTAAGTCTCCATTATAAATTGGAAATCGTTTGCTTTATTTTCGGTCGAAATTCCTCTTTCGCACTGGTTTCGCCCGCTTCACAAATACTTTGCACAAGTTTATTTATGCTCGGAGCAAACTTGCAAATCGTAAATGGCCAAGTTCTCTCAACTAAACGTAAATAGATTAAGGGAAATCGCATCCTCTAGTTCTACTCTTTTGTGTTGCAACGCTCTTCTCTGGACTTCACAACCCGATAAATATTTCTAATGAATTTTATGCCAATATGTAAAGTGATATCGATATGGGTCTGTTCCAGCATTTACGTCGCTTCTTACAAAAGAAGAAATCGCTTCTCCTTAAACATACATATATCTTTTAAAAATACGTATCTTTTACTTTTAGATGCATGTATTCTTAGGTAATTCAGGTCTGATTTTGAAATAAATTTTCTTTAAAGCTTCATATTCTTTTATTCCGACGTTTCGTGGGCTTATTTTCCCACATCTTCAGGGTTACAAAATTTCATTCTTACTATCTAATACGGAGAGAAATACATAGAGTTAGC
>JAWQRP010004325.1:0-12039 GCA_033557875.1 Quadriops clusia | reverse complement strand
TTAAATGGCTTTTATTTTCAACTTAAAAGTACATCCTTTAATATTAAGGAAAAGTTGCATTTGATATTTTCAAATGTATTTTCATTTAAATATATGATATTGTATTTAATTTAAATATAAAAGTTTTGAATCTTAATCAAAAACCTACTTTCTAATTTGAAAACATTTTTTTGTATTTTAAAAATATCTATTTCTTTGTGTGTACTTTAAACACTCCGTATTTTAACCACATTCTAAGAGACTGTCCATGAATGACGTAAAAAAATGTTGGCAATTTTTGAACCCCACCCTTTTTGAGAATAAATACTTTTTGGAAATAAGACTAGCCATTATTATTCAATGTAGTCCTCAAGAATATGCCATCTAGTTTTAAAACCCAAGAGCATAACTGACATTCTTGCAACTCACCGTATCTCTTTGTATTGCAAAGGCAAAAGTTAACTTTCCATTTTCAATGTTAATTATAAGTATATATTAGATACAGCAAAATCACATTTATTTTATTGATTTGTTTTTACATATACATTGTGCGCATGTCGATTTTTGTTAATACAACAAAAAAAAATGTTTCCTTAAATAATAATATATTTGACAAAACTGGTAGGTACTGGCAATCTACATGATGAAAGAATGTTTGCCTATATTCCAACAAAATCAGCAATGGGTCTATACTTTTAAAAGTTAGAAATGCTTCTTGACTCTTGAGGTTTACCTACGATTAGGAAACGTAGTTTATAAATTGTTTTTCAACATTAGAATAATATTTCAATTTGTATAAATTTGACCAATTGTGAAACGCAATAAGTCGCAAAGTAAATCATGGAAATTAACTAAAGGCTTTTTATATATATATAAAATTCGGTATAAATTTGAAGTATTCCAAATGACTAACCAGTAGATATTTTTGGGAATACATTGAATTGGTTTTGTCACAGTAAGCTATAAATTTGAAAATAAGTTAAAAGACTTGAGGCTATTAGGACACTAAATGTTTGAAAATAAGCTAAATAAACCTAGGGTTATTAAGACACTAAAGGTTCAAGAATGTAAACTAAAGAAACCTAGTGCTATTAAGACACTAAAGGTTCAAGAAAATAAGCTAAAAAAACCTAGTGCTATTAAGACACTAAAGGTTCAAGTAAATAACCTAGCACTATTAAGACAGTAACTGTCTTAATAGCCCTAGGTTATTTTCTTTACTGTAAACGTTCAAGCAAATAAGTTAAAGAAATTTGTGGCTATTAAGACACTAAAGGTTCAAGAAAAGAGGCTAAAGAAACCTGGGACTATTAAGACACTAAAGGTATTAAGACACTAAAGGTTCAAGAATGTAAACTAAAGAAACCTAGTGCTATTAAGACACTAAAGGTTCAAGAAAATAAGCTAAAAAAACCTAGGGCTATTAAGACACTAATGGTTCAAGAAAAGAGGCTAAAGAAACCTGGGACTATTAAGACAGTAAAGGTATTAAGACACTAAAGGTTCAAGAAAATAAGCTAAAGAAACCTAGTGCTATTAAGACACTAAAGGTTCAAGAAAATAAGCTGAAGAAACCTGGAACTATTAAGGACACTAAAGCTATTAAGACACTGAAGGTTCAAGAAAATAACCTAAGTAAACGTAGGGCTATTAAGACACTAAAAACTTTGAAAATAAGCTAATAAAACCTTTTGTGTATACAAGGGCATTGTTAATAGTCATGCTGCACGTACAAACAAATTTTCTCATCATTTTTATAGATCTTAAACGCCATAACATTATTTATGGACGTCGTCTAACCACTTAATATTTGATAACGACATATTTTATTTATTTCAGAGTTTGGACGCGTGCTCAACCTGCAAGGCCTGCGGAGGATACAGACTTCTACCATGTCCCATTTGCAACGGAAGCAAGAAATCCGTCCACAGGAACCATTTCACCGCAGAATTCGTCGCCCTAAAGTGCATGAATTGCGACGAAGTCGGCTTGGTACGCTGCAGCACCTGCTGATAACGTGAGACGACCATAAGCAGAATTCTAACAGAGTACCTTAAATACTTATTTTAATTAGCGAATTCTACTTCCAATGGAATCGAAAGGAAAGCACAAATAATGTTACTGCATTTGATTTCAGATGAGGCGAAGTACCTTGTGATAAGTAATTCCTCCGAACACAGACGTTGTAATATAAGTACTCCCAAAATGTATATCGCATTACATTATACATTATGTAACCTGATTCTTGTATTGTATTCCAATTAGCTTAAAACACCGTTTGTACCGAGAACTGATAAACGTCCATGCAAATGAGCTTCCCAAGTACTAGTATTACTAGTACTCCTAGTAACCACTGCTCTTTTTGATTAAGAAAAAGTGACTAATTACCATGATTCACTCCCGACCTAACTGCATTTAATCCTTCAAGAACAACGTCGTACAGGGTTGTAAGAATGGTGTGAGCTGTTTTTCTAATTGTATATTTGTTTACTATGATAAATATATTTGTCAATAAAAGTATATTTATTGCACTTGTGTTATTTCATTTCAATTTACCAATCCAATCATCAAAATATTAAAAACTGACTGATTAATTTTATGTAGAAGTCGAAGTCCTTTATGGAGAAAAATGAATAGAGTTTAGGAAAAGGACGGAACTGTTAGTAAGAGGAAGAAAACATTCTGGACGATTCTCTAAGGAGCCTTTATAATATTTATTCAAATAAAGTACTATAAATAACATCTGCCAAAGTACAATAGATAAAATGCGAAAGGAAATAGAAACGTAAAATATATAACAAAAAAACAGTCGTTTTATTGCTTCCTAGTCAATCAGTAATAATAATTCAAATAAATAGTGATAATAAATAAGTAATGATCATAAATAAATAGCAATAATAAATAAATTACAATAAATAAAAGTGTAAATTATCTCAAATTTTTGCGCACACATAGTTACCGTGAATATAAAATAAATAGAATCAAAGCTATTAGGCTTGAGAACATAATATATACTCACTTAACAACAAAATCAACATTATTCTTGTAACTATTAAATTGAAATTTGACTTTGTAACAAAAAAAAGGAACCCCCACATGAGCCTCTTTCAAGGACATATTAAAGGGCACATGACCAATGGGAGGGTTATTCTTCATGTGAAGGATGGTTCTTAATTACTCTAGAGGGTATAAAAAGAACTCTTAACCAAACGAACTAAAACTGATAAGTGTGCATATTAAGAACAAAAAAACTAACCCTTGAAGGTAAATTAAACATTATCAAGGATTTCTATGACATTATAAAAAGTGAATTAATTAGCAAAAGCATTTACTAAGGAAGATAAAATTATCTATATAAATCTTGCAGGACGTGTATATTACATATTTCTCGAATATGTATATTAGAGCTTAACTCTTTCACAAAAAAAGTCGTCATCGCTCTTCTCATATATCGCAATAAAGATGCAAACAGAAGCAGAAGTCGACAGAAAAGATTACAAAATGGAAGAAAAATGATTGCTACAGACAAAACAATCGTCTAAGCGTAATGACAAAAATCGAAATGGGAAATTTGATTATCTTGCCGTTAGTAAAAAAAAGTTTAATAATCCAAATAAATAACAATAAGTAAATAATCATCAGAAATAAATAACGATAAATAAATAGTGTAATTAGTCTCAAATATTTACCCAGTAATAAACTAAATTACCGTGAACATAAAATAAATAGAATCAAAGCTATTAGGATTGAGTACACAATAAATGTGTATATACTGACTTAACAAAAAGACCACATTATTATTGTAACAATTAAATTGAAATTAGCTTCTTTCAGGTAAGGTACGCGAAAATTCTTTCATTGGCATAACAAAGGGCACTTGACTAATAGGAAGACTGTTCTGCATGTGAAGGGTGGTACCGTCTAATTACTCTCGAGGGTATATTAGCTAGGTACGCAAGTCTCATCCCTTAGTTTTCAAGTCAAAAACGTTTAGACACTTTCAGTTTTTTGCAATTCAAATTACCATGGTTGTCTCGAGCATTGAATTAGTACCCGAAGCTGTTCGAAAATCTACAAGAATCGCAATCAAAGGTCAAAAAAGGATCACACAACTAATATCGGAGGAGAAAGAACCGATAAAACGCAAATCTGCAACTTCGATGGAAACAAAGCGGAACGGTGACTACAACGTCGTAGTCTTCGATTCTGATAATTTACCTGATGAAGGTGAGAACTTAATTCTTGAATATGTAATATAGATATACACATTATTTTAACATAACGTATATTAATATATATGTAACATATTGTGTAAGAATAATTAACTAATTAATACGATCGAATTTAAACTAGAGTACTAAAGAAAATGTTTCATTTTTCCAGAAACCACAGCAGCAGCGTTACTATGCCTCAAGAGTGGAGGCACGAGGCATCTGGATAAATACGATGGGCCTATACAGTGACATAAGTCAGTATACATATTTTTCTAAATACAATGTCAACATTAAGGTACAGATTGTGATGAATTTTCAATATTTATATTATTTATATTAATTAAAGTTATATTATTTTGTGTTAATAAAGCATTAAATCTCTTAATAACAATTCTGTTATAAAAACGAACAAAAACTGATATGCGTGCTATCATATAAAAGAAAAAAAAATCATTATCACTTGAATGAAAACTAAATATTTTCAAGGATTTAGATGACAGCATGAAAATTGAATTTATTAACAAAAGTGAAAAGTGAATTTTCAAAAAAGTTTGATCTATCAGAATCCACCATAAGAACGATAAACGCTATTATAAAATACAATTATAGCATATAATTATTTTAAAATATAATTATTGTAAAATATAATTATTATAAAAACTAAAGAATGTTTGAATTAATTAGCAGATATCTTTTTAATTTTTCATTGACACAATTTGATAGTAATTAAGGCAACCATAAAGACTTTAAAACCTTTCAAAATACAGGATGCACGAAATAAGTAAATTAAAGCAAGATAAATCGTGTTTCCTTTATGAGATTAGTTATAAGTGGACATTTGCCTTTATGAAATTTATTCAAATAAAATAGCATCTGACAAAAGAAGATGTTTTTATTCGAAAATCTAGCGTTCTAACAAAGTAGCAAAAATACGAACGAAAATCGAACCCGTAATATATAGATATAACAAATACAGTAGTTTTATAGTTCCTAGTGAAGTAAGCAATAATATCTATTGTAAATAAATAATAATATTTAATAAATAATGATCATAGGCAATAATAATACATAAAAAAACAATCAGAAATAAATATACATAAAATACCACAGTAATCATGATTGCGATAAATATTAAAGCAGCTGTTGCTCCAAGAACAACACCACAAGATGTTCGAACATCAGCGCGAATTGCCAGTAAAGGGGATAAAAGAATATCGCAATTATTGATAGAAGAGAAAGAAGCCAAAAAACGCAAAATAACAGCTTCAGTAGAGGAAAAGCCGTCTCACGAATATGTGATATTAGTTAGTAACAACTTACCCGACGAAGGTGAGTAATTTCATTTTTACGAAATAATTCCGTTTTGCGGAAAGTACAAAATTGAAAAAAAGAATTAAAAGTAATGTAACTAAGAAACAAGTTAAGTCTTCAAAAAAGAAAATAGCTGGAAGAAATCATATTTTGCTTAACAAAGTAGAAGACGTTCAACCACTACATTAAGCGTACAATAAAAACAATAATGCAATGAAAAAGCAAATTTTGCTACTTGATTATCTCTAATTATTTCAAATTAAAGGCATCAATTCAACAGGCAACCTTTTCTTAGTTCTTATAATATTGAAAAAAGTTAAACACTGTATGAATTATTATCTTGAGAAATTCTATTCTGAAGATATTTTTATTGAACTAATTTAACCGAGCGAGTGTAAATTCAAGTACTAAATAAAATGTTTAATTTTACAGTATCCACAACATCAACATTACTGTATCTTAGAGAGTCATCCGAGTCTACCCGAAACCACGGTAAGAACAAAGATCAAAAAGAATTTGGCCAATGGACCTACATTAAAATGCCAAATGGTATCTTACTTAAGAACAGTAATTAGGACACTTTATAACTCTTTTCATTCACCGTTGGGCTCAAATTAGCTTATACGGTGAAAAGAATAAACATTCCTATTAATAAACATTCGCACCAACAAAAAATTTTCGCAGGTGGAATACTGTTTGTCCAAATTTCAATTTAATATAGTACATGCACAATTATGTTTTAAAATATTTACCAACTGAGAGGCTATAATAGTATGCGTCACAATTCTAAATACATTTTGAAAAAAAAATCTTAAGTAATAAATTAATAAATTGAAGCCATATACTAACAATATAACTCAAAGTACTACCTATAACTACTCTTAAATTATACTTGGAAAAAATTTGTGCAATCAAAATTGATCAAACCAAAACGAATAAGTAATCATATGGCATTCACCTTAAAGATTAATATCCTAAATCTAATACGTAATATGTAAAAATCTAATTTATTTTTTTAATTATTATGATTTCTATTACTATTTTGACTGACCCATAGTACCGTGGAAGCATTCCTTTGACTTATTAGCAATAATATTACATATACAATCAATACAAAAATTACTTTAATTTTCTCGTAAGTTTGACAAAAACCATCTTAGCTACTACTCACTCAGGCAATCCTCTCTCATCGGCGAAGGTCTTAGAAACAAAAGGTGAGGGCAATCACAAAGAAACTGTTGAACGGTCTCGAAAGCATTGGTTCAAATAAAAGAAAAATACCCTAAATTGAAGAAACAAAAATTAAAATTACCAAAACGAAATTTCACACAAATTACAACTTGTGATATATCGCATATAAAAAGAATTCATACCTAAATTGAAACGTAGGGGAATAAATAATACAATCGTACGAGTCTCACATGTGAAAATTTAAGATCCGTACAAAACGGCGTGGTCTCACTGCCAAATTGCTATTAATTATCCATTAGATGAGTTTACTATTAACTACAATGACAAACAATCCCAAATACGGAGAAATGAATTCAGTATACCGTCGAATCCATTACTTGTGAGAAAAGTGATCCTTTACCATTATGTGTTAACGAAGACTTCGTCTAACCACATACGTGGTCTAACCTAGTCTAACCCAACGACGTCTAACCAAAGAAGATGGCGCAAAATGAAACTTTGCGCATGTCGAAAACCCCTACTCAAAATTAGCTATCCAAATATAGCGGTAATATAAAATTTCGAACGTTATAAGTTTTATATGTAACAAATATTTTTCAGTGAACTAATATAATAATCATGTTATACAGATTAAACCATGTTTATTAAATAATAATTAGTAAAAAATTATAGATATAAAATTTGATGTGCATAATATGCTAGAAGCATTTATAAAGTTTTAATTTTTTTACTAGGTACCCATTTACTAAGATATACGACCAAGAAAAAAAGCAAATACTTTGCGCTTTTGTATATAAAGCAGGGGTACTTAACAAGATAGGGAACGAGCATAAAGTATTAAATCCCTTAAAAACAACTCTATCGTAATAACAATAATTAATAGTTTTTCGTGTTTCGATATTATGGCAAATGCCTTTATAAAAATTCCTTTTGCCTAATAATTTCATTTTGCAAAATAATTTCTACATCAAATGGCTTATAAAGAAAATCGGAATTGGAGGAAATAATATACTGGTATAAATAGAACATCCCAAAAGAATGCAATAAAAATCAAATAAACAAAGGCTTTAATGGCAAGCGGCTTGTTTCGCAAATTAAATTAATAGTTCAAGGGAAATATTTCAGCCTCAATTAATTAAATTTGAGGAGAAATAATTTAAAAAAGCCTAGTTTATTCATTAAATATCAATCAGTACTTTACTGTTATTAGGTATATGAAATTTAGTTCTGGTTTATAACACATAAGTAAATAATATAGTAAAATAAATAAATAAAATAATAATAAATTCATTAACGAAGATAATAATTAAAAATTAATGAAAGCAAAGAAATAATAAAGTTAGGTATTTTAAGAAGAAAAATATGTCTTTGTAGGTAAACAAAGGATTCTTTCATTCATTACCCTACCATTATCCTTGGTCTATTATTATCCTCGCCCTAATTCACTATGACTTGCCCAGGTCAGGGGATGTTGTGGTCAGTTAAAACACAGGTTAATTGTCTACGAAACATGTGTAGCAGCTTGTTAGCGAAAATAAGCAGGATCCCTTGGGCACAAAAGGAAAATTCTTCTATTTAGATCGATCGAATGCGCAATCAATGCTTGAAATATGAAATGAGGCATTAGAATAATTGTTCCGGTCGGGAAATTATTGCGTAAGAAAACGCGAAGAGAGTATTTCCGAGAATAAATCCATTTGGAAAATTGTCTGAGTGCACCTGCCTTCCGTGGAACACATTCATTCCTTTTTATTCGGAAAGGTTGTTTTGTTTCATTTCATGTAATATCAGGTAAATTATTGAATTCACTGTTGGGATTTTCCTGAAAATATGTAAATGTTTATTATTGGGAATTCAGGTTGGTAATTAATTGCTGAATGATGCTAGGGAACTTATTTATAGTTCTTGGCATTTTGAAATAAAGGTCTAATTTTTAATTTAATTGGTTTTTAATTAAATTGGTTTTCAATTTAATTGGTTTTTAATGTTTTTTAAGTGGTTCAAAATCCTATTGTTTGATAAAAGTTTTCTGTTATGTTTCAGATTTTTTTTCAATATAATTTTTACTTTCTCGTATATACCGTATGCATATAAAGAGTAAGTATTTAGTGTTTAGGAAACATGGTATATACACATCCCTTCAAAGATATCACGAATAATATCGAAATTTGCATTAGTAATAACATGGAAAGAAGGTGTCTCATTAAATATACATGACTCTCTAATACCGTTTGAATAAACATCTCTGACTTTTGCGTCTAATTCATAATTAGTGATAGTCTCGATGAATGTTGCATTTCTCCAGTATCTTGTTGCATTTGTAATTTCAGTATCTTGCAAGAAGGGTAATAATTGAATTATTAGATAGTGTAGTGAATTCAAGGACAGAGTTCATGTCAAATAATCTCCTGAAATCGTTTTGTTTAGTCTAAATGTAGTAATAATATTACTCTAAATTTAAAATTTTTCTAACTATTTAAATTTCAATTTAAAAAAAATTCCTGGAGAAGTACACTCAGGGAATGCTAATCTTGACGTAAGAAAACGGAAAAGTGCTATAAGAAAATTTAAAAAATATATTTAAATTCATATTTAATAATTGCTAACTGTGACCTAACATTTTGGGTAACATACAGTTAAACGATAATAGCCTTGTTCCAACCGCTATATGCGACTAGTTCATGTACTAGTCAGACGATCAGAAGTTCTTAAACAAAGTGCGCAGTTCATAAATATCTATAAACTGCGCATACTGTTGATGAACTGCTGATCGTTTGACTAGTACATGAACTAGTCGGATGTAGTCGTTGGAACAAAGCTAAGAACTCCAGTTGAGTGTATATTAAAAAACGAGCTCCTAAGGTGTGAGTCGGTGAGCTCGCGAAGCGAGCGAGCTCTAAATCCCAATAATAGTTAAAAAACAAGGTTATTAGACGTCCTAATGATTTGGAAAATATTTTATTACACGTTCTATTAATAAGGAGAATTATTGGTACACATAAAACTAAATGGTTTAGAATATAAACTTTACAAATGTGTGCGACAGAAAAATTGAAAACTTTTAATTAAACCTGTAATTAATTACTGTTAATTGTGATTTTACATCTTGAGTAACATACAACTGAATGTTAAACGCTCCAGTGAAGTGTATTAAAAAACGAGCACCTAAGGCGCGAGGCGGCGAGCTCGGGAAGCGAGCGAGCTCGAAATCCCAAAAATTTAAAAGACATTATAATTGTTAAAAAAAAGATTAGACGTCCTAATGATTTGGAGAATATTTTTAATACACGTTCTATTGTTTAGGAAAATTATTAGACGTCCTTATGATTTGGAAATTTTTTTATTACGCGTTCTGTTGATTAGGAAAATAATTGTTCTACATAAAACTAAATAGTTTAGAATTTAAACTTTAAAACTGTGTGCTACAGAAAATTTGAAAACTTTTAATTAAACCTGTATTTAATAACTGTTAATTGTGATTTTACAACTTTAGTAACATACAATTGAATGTTAAACCACATATATATATAAATATGTGTTAAACGCTCCAGTTGAGTGTATTAAAAAACGAGCGCCGAAGGCGCGAGGCGGCGAGCTCGCGAAGTGAGCGAGCTCGAAATCCCAAAAATTTAAAAGATGTTATAATTGTTTAAAAAAAATATTAAACGTCCTAATGATTTGGAGAATATTTTTAATACACGTTCTATTGTTTAGAAAAATTATTAGACGTGCTTATGATTTGAAAAATGTTTATTACGCGTTCTGTTGATCAAGAAAATATTTGTTCTACATAAAACTAAATAGTTTAGAATTTAAACTATAAAACTGTGTGCAACAAAAAAAATTAAAACTTTTAATTAAACCTATATTTAATATCTGTTAATTGTGAGTTTACAACTTTATTAACATACAATTGGATGTTAAACGCTCCAGTTGAGTGTATTAAAAAAAATATATTAGACGTTCCAATGATTTGGAGAGTATTTTTAATACACGTTCTATTGATTTGGAAATTTATTAGACGTCCTTATGATTTGCAAATTTTTTTATTGCACGTTATGTTGATTAGTAAAATAATTGTTCTACAAAAAACTAAATAATTTATAATTCAAACTTTAAAACTGTGTGCAACAAAAAAATTGAAAACTTTTAATTAAACCTATATTTAATAACTGTTAATTGTGATTTTACAACTTTAGTAACATACAATTGAATGTTAAACCACATATATATATAAATATATGTGTTAAACGCTCCAGTTGAGTATATTAAAAAACGAGCGCCGAAGGCGCGAGGCGGCGAGCTCGCGAAGCGAGCGAGCTCGAAACCCCAAAAATTTAAAAGATGTTATAATTGTTTAAAAAAAATATTAGACGTCCTAATGATTTGGAGAATATTTTTAATACACGTTCTATTGTTTAGAAAAATTATTAGACGTCCTTATGATTTGAAAAATGTTTATTACGCGTTCTGTTGATCAAGAAAATATTTGTTCTACATAAAACTAAATAGTTTAGAATTTAAACTATAAAACTGTGTGCAACAAAAAAAAATGAAAACTTTTAATTAAACCTATATTTAATATCTGTTAATTGTGATTTTACAACTTTATTAACATACAATTGGATGTTAAACGCTCCAGTTGAGTGTATTAAAAAACGAGCGCCGAAGGCGCGAGGCGGCGAGCGAGCTCGAAATCCCAATAATGTAAAAGATATTATAATTTTTAAAAAATATATTAGACGTTCCAATGATTTAGAGTATTTTTAATACACGTTCTATTGATTTGGAAATTTATTAGACGTCCTTATGATTTGCAAATTTTTTTATTGCACGTTATGTTGATTAGTAAAATAATTGTTCTACAAAGAACTAAATAATTTATAATTCAAACTTTAAAACTGTGTGCAACAAAAAAATTGAAAACTTTTAATTAAACCTATATTTAATATCTGTCAATTGTGATTTTACAACTTTATTAACATACAATTGGATGTTAAACGCTCCAGTTGAGTGTATTAAAAAACGAGCGCCGAAGGCGCGAGGCGGCGAGCTCGCGAAGCGAGCGAGCTCGAAATCCCAATAATGTAAAAGATATTATAATTTTTAAAAAATATATCAGACGTTCCAATGATTTGGAGAATATATTTAATACACGTTCTATTGATTTGGAAAATTATTAGACGTCCTTATGATTTGCAAATTTTTTTATTGCATGTTATGTTGATTAGTAAAATAATTGTTCTACAAAAAACTAAATAATTTATAATTCAAACTTTAAAACTGTGTGCAACAAAAAAATTGAAAACTTTTAATTAAACCTATATTTAATAACTGTTAATTG
>JAWQRP010004324.1:0-12040 GCA_033557875.1 Quadriops clusia | reverse complement strand
AATTTCATGGCAGTATTGTACTATTACATTCATAAACAGGGAATTTTACAGTAAGTACCAAATTTAAAATTACATTCCTCAATTGTAAAATTTCAAGCTGAAAAAGTAATATTACACTTCACCTGTAAACACAAATGTAAATTTTCTAATCACAACTGTAAATTTCCTCTTTACAATTGTAAATTTACAATCCAAAATGTGTTGATAAGAAAAATACTATTTTCCTGTAAGTTTACAGTTTTTTTCCTGGCCACAAAGTTGCCAGGTAAAGTACTGTAATTTTACAGAAAATTTTTTTCTGTGTATAATAGACTATACAAGATGTAAGATCATAGTGCTAAAATAACTTCATTATTTTTTTTTGTATTTTCTTGGGTAAAGGTCATTTCATTAAAAATTCTTTAATTTCATTACAATTTGTTTTATTCTTCCACTCGACGTTTCGCAAACTTGGATATTTGCATTCTCAAGACAAATATCCAAGTTTGCGAAACTTCCATTCGAAGAATAAAAGAAATCTTAATGAAATAAAAGATTTTTTTTAGGAAATGACCTTTATTTAAGAAAATACAAAAAAATTAAAGAAAACAGGTCAAAGAAGAAAAATAAATTGAAAAGAATTTAATAAGATAACTTCATCAATTTCATGATAAGTTTCTTAAGCATTAGAACTTGTATGAAAATTCTAAATCATTACAAGTGATAATAATAAAAGGTTTCCAAATTATATAAAAGCATATAATAAAAAAAATATATAATAAAAAAAATATATAATAAAAAAAAATATATAATAAAAAAAAATATATAATAAAAAAAAATATATAATAAAAAAAAAATATATAATAAAAAAATATATATAATAAAAAATATATATATAATAAAAAAAATATATAAAAATATATAATAAAAAATATATATAAAAATATTATCCTCCTAATCATTACATTGTGTAATATGGTTTATCAATTTTGTTTTCAAATTGTGGGCACGTTGCGCTCCCTTGCTTCGCTCACTCGCCGCCTCGCGCCTTCGGCGCTCGATTTAATACACTAAACTAGAGCACTTAGTATTCCACTATACGCTAACTATACAAGATGTAAGATCATAGTGATAAGATAACTTCAGCACTTTTATGATAAGTTTCCTAAGCATTAGAACATGCATGAAAATAAATTCTAAATCATTAGAACTGATAATAATAAAAAGTTTCCAAATTATATAAAAATATATAATAAAAACAATATATAATAATACATAATAAAAAAAATATAATAATATATAATAAAAAAATATAATAATATATAATAAAAAAATATAATAATGTATAATAAAAAAATATAAAAATATTATCCTTATCATTACGTTGTGCTGCAATATTGTCCCAACAAATATCTTAGGGGTTACACCACGTTGAGATTTTCAAAAAATCGATTTTCTTTTTTTATTGACTTAATAAATTGTTTATACTATTAAGAACATTTTAAACGTTTTACCATCGCAAATTATTTCTGAAGTTATAGCAATTAGAAGTGAACACGCTCAGGCAACGATCTAATGGTACTGTTGTTTCTTTTTGGTTTTTTTTTCAAAAGTGCATTTTTTTAACTGGTGTACAAGATATCTCAAGATCTACTCAACCGATTTTGTTCAAATTTATTGCACATATTCTTTAGAATATTATCTGTCATGTGAAATAGGATTTTTTGAGTATTTACCATGTTCACAAGTTATAAATTTTTTAAATTAAATTTTCAATATAAATGAGATTTTATTTCAACATGCTGTTATTTCTAAAAATAAAAATAAAAAAATTCCCTATCACATGATAGCTAAAACCTTTCTAAATGAGAATAATTTTTTTTATATCTTTTGGACAATGTCTGACATAGAAAACATTTAATCATAATACTACCATGCATAAGTATAACATAAAAATTATTTTATATATTTAATAGTTGCCAAAAAAATGCTTATTTTTATACCTATTTTTCTGAGCGTTAACGTGGTGATCCCTTAACATTCAACTATTGAATACGCAAGATGCAAGATCATAGTAAACAATTACTAAATACAGCTTTCATTAATTTTTTTTAATATTTCTATAGCCTCCGGCATTTATAATCTTGCAAAATAAATTTTTTTTTGTTTTACTAATATACATTTCTTTAAGTACATTTACATTATGCTTTAATAAATACATGTATATTTGTGTATGCAGCTGAATTAGGCGACTACGATGAAACCCAACACACAGCGGCGACCGTGTCGGAATTCCGCTTCGTCCCCAACCAAACGGAAGAAATGGAAATCGAGATCCTCGAAGAGTTCAAGAAGGCGAGAGGCCTCTCGCCGGCGCAGGCCGAGATGAGCTACCTGAACAAAGTAAAATGGCTCGAGATGTACGGCGTCGACATGCATACCGTCCTGGGTAAAGACGGGATGGAGTACCACCTTGGTTTAACCCCGACGGGAATACTGGTCTTCGAGGGCAGCCAGAAGATCGGGCTGTTCTTCTGGCCCAAGATCGGCAAGCTCAACTTCAAGAAGAAGAAGTTGACTCTCGTCGTCGTCGAAGACGATGACCAAGGCCGGGAGCAGGAGCACACCTTCGTCTTCCGGCTGCACAACGAAAAAGCGTGCAAGCATTTGTGGAAGTGCGCCATCGAGCATCATGGTTTCTTCAGGCTGCAGGCCCCGGTCAAGGGCCCTTCGGCTCGCCAGAACTTCTTCAGGATGGGCTCGAGGTTCCGGTATTCCGGGAAAACCGAGTATCAGAGCACGTACCAGAATCGGGCTCGGAGGACGGTGCAATTGGAACGGCGCCCTAGCCAGCGGTACGGAAAGCGACAAAGTCACGTCTTGCGGGAGAAATTGCGGGAACAGGCTACGACATCGCAGACGACAGCTTCTACTTCTGCGCAGAACAATTCGAGCGGTATTCAAGGACAAGGGTTGAACAGTTTCGGGAGGAGTAGTCAAGGATCAAGTGGTCATGGTATGAACGCTGGGGGTAAGAATAGCCAGGCGACGAATAGTCAGGCGATGAATAGTAATAAAGTGCTGACTACTAAGGTAACGAATAGTCAAACTTCGAATAGCCAACTTTTGAATAGTCAAGCTATGGCGATAGCCAGCAATGAAACGAACGACAACGACGATGCCACATCAACAGGATGTGCCTCATCTTATAGCCCTGTTTTGTCGATGGGCAGCAAAAATAGCAGCTTTAAGCAATCGATAGGCAGCAAGAGCGGAAGCTTAAGACAGAAACCTTCGACTAGCTCGGCTAGTCCAATTCATTTGATCACGCCTCCTTTAAGCCCCACGCCTTCGAATTCGCAGGATAATCAACTTGACATATTGCTCAAGAGTTTAGCTAAGGAGACTTTGGCCGGGATACAGAGGGACGAGATGCGGAATGAAATTAATACTTCTGATGGTAAGATTTACCTTTTCAAGGTCATTTATTTTCAGTTAGTTAACATAAAAATATATGTTATATTAATATATAATGCATATTTTATTAGGAAAGTAAGGAATGAGTACATTTTTGTTAGGTTACTTATCTGTCATTATATGACACCTAGGGACAAATTTGTTAAGTTGGTACATAGTTGTGATATTTCAATTACATATAAACAAAATGACAGCAATGCATCATGGGACAAGAGAGCAATACTGTGCTCTGATTGGCCTAAATTTTTGGCGGCTTTTTTGAATATTATTATTTAAATTTATTTCCTTATAGTGTATATGTTTTTATTTAATGATGATCTGATTCTTGCAGATCCTGAGGCTGAAACTTTAACGAAATCTCTCCCGGCGGAGATCCCGAACAATATTTCCAAGTTCTCCAGCACCATAAAGCCGATCCCGGCTAATCAAATGAAGTGTAATATTCTGAAAGCGAAAGCCGAAGAAGAAATGTGTCGAGAGACTCCAATCGGGGTGGCAACTAAGCTGACGAATCAGATGTTTGTGGCTGCGGCGAACAACGACGAATCTAACCTCAATTCGCTGAATGCTGCTACATTCGTGTCTGTTGTGAGTACTTTTTATTTAGTTTTTTCATTATTTAGATATTTATTTCATTATTTAGATATTTATATCATTATTTAGATATTTATATCATTATTTAGATATTTATTTCATTATTTATTTATTAGGTATTAATTTAATTATTAGGTATTTATTTATCTATTTATTTATTAATTTCATCAATTATATTGCTATTGCGTCAATTTTTTATGGTTTTTTTTCGTTGTATTATTCGTACTTAAACAGGCTACTAATGCTATTTTTGTTATTTTTTTGTTATTGTCTGTGTCGCTCTTACCATTCATCTTACCCTTAATCCATTATTATTTGTCGTTGATCCATTTTTGTGGTTGATTAATTTGTTGTTGCCGCACTGTAAATTTATCCAATCGCACATATACACATACACGCTTGTAAACCACCAAAAATTAATTTTTAATTTGAATTAATTCGAAATTAATTTTTAATTTGAATTCGACATTAATTTTTAATTGAAATTCATTTTCATTTGAAATTAATTTTTCTGTATTCATTTTGAATCAATAACTTAAATTAATCGAAAATAACCGAAAAGGGGGGAGATAAGCTGACGCTATCTGTAACCGGTCCTACCAACACGAACCCGATCAATACCAACTCCAACCTCAATTCCCCAAAAATCGTCGACGACAAAAGATGCGCTACACCCGTTACGGTAACGTTCTTTGGCCATTCGGACGAGGGAAAATTGGAGAAGGTTATTATCTCGAGCCCCGAGAATAAAGGCAATAAGAATATCGGTCATAATAGTTCAAATCATGTCAATAGTAGTTCAAATGCCGTTAGCTCTTTTATGAATAGTTCAAATGTCAATAATTCTAATGCGAATAGTTCGAATATGATTAGTGCGAATATGAACAGTGCGAATATGAATAGTTCCAATATGATTAATTCGAATATGATTAGTTCGAATATGAATAGTTCGAATATGAATAGTTTGAATATGAATAGTTTGAATATGAATAGTTTGAATATGATTAGTTCGAATATAAATAACTTGAATATGAATAACTCAACTGCAACCAATTCGAATATTAATAGTTCGGTCACTAATAGTTTCATTTCGAACAGTAACAATTTGAATCTAAATGCAAATCTAAATGCAAATCTAAATGCAAATCTAAATTCAAATCTAAATTCAAATGTTAACAATTCAAATACTACTAATTCGAACATTACCAGTAACTCAAATGTGAACAATTTTAATGCTAATAATTTGAGTACTAATAATTCAACCGCCAATAATTCAACCACCAATAATTCAATCGCCAATAATTCAATCGCCAATAATTCAACCGCCAATAATTCAACCGTCAATAAATTAATCGACAATAATTCAACCGCCAATACTTCAACCGCCAATAATTCAATTGTTAATAATTCAATTGTCAATAATTCATCTGCCACCGGTAATATCTTGACAACCAATAATAATTCTCCCGAATCGATCGATCTTTTGACCTTCGACTTATCGCCTAAAGACAAAGCGAAATCTCCGAAGAGTGCAAACGTGTTTTTCGGGAAAGCCGAGGCATCCGTTTCGAATCCGTTCTTTAGTTTCTCGGGTGCGGAATCGACCACGAATCCTTTCCACGACTCGAACCCGTTCCTTTCCAGTAATCCGTTTAGAGTCGAGGATGGTTCGGATGCAGTCAAAAAAGAGGTTAACGAAAGTCCTGAACTGAAAACAGGAGAGCCACCTGGAAAATCTGTAAGTACAGTCTTGAAGCTAATTTATTATTTAAATCGTTTCAAAGCTAAAAATCATTACAAAATAAAAATCATTACAAAATAAAAATCATTACAAAATAAAAATCATTACAAAATAAAAATCATTACAAAATCAACATCATTATAAAATAAAAATCATTATAAAATAAAAATCATTATAAAATAAAACAAAAATCACTAAACATCACATGCTTGCTCTTGTTATCTGAATTATGTTGCCACTTATGTGTTAGTGCATGCTTTAGTTACTGACTATTTTATTTTGTATTTTAGAAGATTTTAACTTTTTATTTTAAACGTTTGTTGTCATTTTTATTTTGAATTTTTTTGTCATTTTTATTTTGAATTTTTCTTGTCATTTTTATTTTGAATTTTTTTTGTCATTTTTATTTTGAATTTTTCCTCTCTTCTTAATTTAAAATTTCTCCTGTTATTTGTATTTTAAGTTTCTTGTTTAATTGTAATTGTTTTCTTTTATTTCTGACCTTTACTTTTAACGTCTAAGTAACATTATACAATCTAATCGTAAGATTTTGCAGATTGACGTCCTCGATGCCGCGAATGGCAACATTCCGAATTCCAACTCTGAGCAATCATCGACTAGTACAACAAAGAGCACAGTAACGCCATCTCTGAGCAAACTGTCGCCCTGGCTGGTGTCACAGGATGTCGTGGCATCTCCCGTGTCTAAGGTTAACACCACCGAGACGACGATTATCCGGAAGTCTGTCATAACGACGCAGCTTTAGCGTAGCTTTGGGCGCGATGAAACTCTAAAACATGTTCAAAGCAAAGTCGCCGCCATTTTCCTAGGCAGCTTTGACTGGAAATTTAAGGCAACTTTGACCGAATCTTTTTACAATACATATTATTTAACGGCTAAGAGTTTAGTAATGAATATTTCGAATTAGGGTTTGAAGGCTTTGAGATTTTGACATTATTTTATTTAATTTTTAATTTTAAAATTTTTTTGCAAAGTATTTATTTGCAAAGTATTTATTTGCGAAGTATTTATTTGCAAAGTATTTTTTATTTGCAAACTGATTTTTTATTTGCAAAGTAATTATTTTATTTGCAAACATATCTGCAAACTTATTCTTTTATTCGCAAATGAATTTTTATTATTTCTCTAACTCGATTTATTTATTTTTTGCTTCGATTATTAAGAGAGTACCCAGACGTCGACATGCATTTTATTGCCCAATTCAATCTTATATAATTATTGTCTTTGATTTTGTTTAATCATGTAGTATAATATAGCAGCTTTTAGCTTCCTCAGTTATGTACGTAATAATCAGGGGACTTTCCCGGCACCCTAAAGAGCTACCTAATAATTTTAAGAGTAAAGTAATATCGATATATTTTATTATTATTGACTTATTTTTTTTTAAATACATAATATATATTCGAGAATATATATATATAAGGAGGATATATTGTGATATAATGAACATGATGTCTAAATTCCAAAAGGGTATTATATTTTTTATCGCCCTAATAAACGCTATTTATGAAATCGAAAGTATTACATATCAGAACGTGTAGAACTTCTTCCAAATTTGATATCAAATCATTCCAAAAGTGCCATTATTATTATTATTGCTACTTTAATATACACATTTGTACTTATCCACATGTGTCTTGTGCACATATGTACTTAAAGTATTTATACAAGTGTACTTATCTAAACCTTTTATATTGCATTTTTACATCGACGACATTCCTACCTACTTTAAAAAACCAATAAGTCCGTCCTATTGCATCATGCTGTAAGTACTTGCGACAACAATTGCATTATTAAATCGTCTTTTGAGATGTTCTCTATTGTACTTTTTAAAAATAAATATTTATACATGTTGCTTATTTGTTTTCTTGCACACACGACATGGGTAATTGAATAAAAAACTGTTTTTTTCACGTTTCTTTAATGCAGATCATTGATTTATACAAACATTTTTATTTAAATTTTTTAAAGGTATATTGTTAGTTATTATTCACTTTGGCATATATAATACATATAGAGGTACGTCGGGCACGCTTCTCTCTCGTAAACAGTTGCCTTATCGTTACAATGGGTATTGATGGTAATGTAAAATTGATACTAATGTAAAATTGAGACTAATATGAAATTAGGGGAAAATACTTCTATAAAAGTAAAAAAGAAAAACTAGTTAAATTATGTTTTATAAATAAATAGAGGGGATAAGTACAGCGCTACTAATATTCATAATAATACATCCCTTTGTTTAATAATCTAAGTAAATTCTGTTTATAAATAAATTAAGTTTGGATTAAATTAATTAAACCACCTAATCTAATCGCTACTGCTCGGCAGGAGACTATGGTTTTTCAGTTTTCTTTATTGTAGTAAAAAAAATTGACTAGATTCTTCTCGATGACGGCTTCCACGAGAGGACTTTGTCTTGGCTTCGGACTCGACGGAATAGTTTATTTCTCACCCTGAAATGAACAAAATTATACAGAAATTTAATCAAACCGCTCAAATTAAAATTGATTTATATCATTATGAATGAACGAATATTGTTTGTTAGATGTGAATATTGTCTATATTATTAGAATATTGTTTATAATAAGGAAGTACACTTACGAGCAACGGGTAAACAAATGTGGTAATACTGTCCTGGGACTGCGAATTCCGGGCGACACATGTGTAGGGCCCCATGTCCGACCATCGAACATTTCGTATTCTCAACTCGCCATCCGGATGGATGGTCACTCTCGGATCGCTATTTCCGCCGAGAACTTGCTCGGAAGCGTCCAGCCAAATGATGCTCGGCCTCGGATTCCCCACGGATTTACAAGGCAGAATAATATCGTTTCCCATGATCTCCATGAATATCGACGAGTACAGGGTTATCCTCGCCGGCTGCCGAGCCCCCAGGATTTCGTCCGTTAGCAGTTGGGTGAAGTTCCGCTCGGGGGCCCCGTTCCTGTTGACGTAAAGCCGAGTCTTTGCCGTTACTACCTGAGACCCGCTTTCCGCAATGCAGGTGTACGAGTCTTCGTGGATCGAAAGCGTGGGCGAGATGATGAGGCGAGATCGAACTTTGGCTATTCCCGAAGTTGGCAAATCGCTCAAGATGTTCGTTTCGAAGCTCTCGTTCTCTGTGACCGGGGAGTTGCCTTTGAGCCATTGGATTGTGGGAACGGGCGAGCCCATCGCTTCGCATTCCAGCTCGGTGCGAGAGCCGATGAGCCTAGTGGTCATCGGCTTTGGGGAATGAGTGATGGTTACCCAGTCTTTTGATCGTCCAAAAGGATTGTCGGCTGTCGAGGGGATGTCGTTGCTCAGCGAGCCGGTTAGTCTGCGGCAGCTCGCCTTGTCGAGCCAGATGGCTAGCAACGGGACGAACAGTAACGAGAGTATTCTCATCTGGAAGCGATAATTGTTTCTAAGAATTTTGATTATTACTAATGTCATATGTATGTGAATGTGTTATTATATATACATACAATTGTCATATATATATTTTTTTTCTATATTTGGTTTTGTTCAAAGATAGTCGATATTGGTATCATTTTGTTCGTAGAAGAGCAGTGTATTTAAATATTTTGGTGTACCAGGGGGTTTCCATTTAGAAAAATCGATATTTGTTGAAATGAAAATGGAAAATGCTTTATTTTTTGAGGCAGCTACTTTTTGGCGATGACATCAATTTATATCAATCCGGTCAAACCGGAAGTGACATTGAAGTGCTCTATAGTTAGAAAAATCCGTCTTGTTACGCACGATAAATTGACTCACTTTATATTATTTTATTTATTTAATCTTGGGTATTAAGAGTCTTTATAAATTAACTTTTTTGTTTTCAAAATATTTATTTCAACGTTTCGCCTTTATTATTAAGGCATCATCAGGATACAAAACTTATTAATAACAAAATTAAACACTAAAAATAAATTATAAGTACATCAAAACGGAAATAATAATAGACATTAAACATGAAACATGAAAGTAACAACCTATGATATGTAATATTTTCTTTTTTTAATTTTGTTATTAATAGGTTTTGTATCCTGATGATGCCTTAATAATAAAGGCGAAACGTCGAAATAAATATTTTGAAAACAAAAAAGTTAATTTATAAAGACTCTTAATACCCAAGATTAAAAAAATAAAATGAAAAATAAATCATTGGCGTATCTCTACAGCACTCATCGATCAATTAAATAATCCATAGATAAACGTTTATAAACGAAATAAATAAAACAGGAAATGAATAGATATGTATTTTTAACTATCTGAATTGATAACAAAAATCGCATAATCCCCGAATGCACTGTAATAGAAAAGGCTTAAACATTTTAGGAAAAAGTGTTAATCAATGTTGATGATTCTGTTGCATTTGACTCACGAAATTATTGAGAAAAGAAATAGTACAAGAGCAAACTCTTGCATTTAAAATAACGCTGAATGCGCGATATACGAGGGTCATGCGATATTTCATCCGGTGACACGACATTACCACATTCTTGCGATATTGTACATAAAAATGCGCTATCACTTCTTTTCCATGAAAGATCGCTGCGTCAACGGTAGATACACCCCGAGCTGTGCGTATTATCACATACAGATATATATATATATGTGCTACTATATATTTTATATAGTATACGTATATAGATATATATATAAGTACATATACATATGTATAACAAATTAAGAAATAGGCGCCAAAGCCCGCACTATCAGTTTGCTGAGCAAACAGGATCAAAATGCTTATTTAATTGAATAAAAAGGGAATTGGATGATACGTTCACACACACACATACACACGCACACACACACACACACACAAATATATACCTACGTATATAAATAGGTACACATATTCAACAAAGGGAAAAAAATAGAGTAAGCCTATAGCGATTAGTGCATCGTAGTAAAGATTGCATCAGCAATATTCCCATCACATTTACGTGTGTATACGAGGTGTTTTTCTTTCTCTATTTTGTTCTATCTTTTTTTTTCTTTATTTCTTTCTTTCCAATACGCGGATGCGATAGATCGGAAGTTTTATGAATAAAACACTTTATCCGGAGATAAGGGGCCGATGGGCACTCATGAATGAACAATTAGCACAATCTTATCGCCCGGAGATTACGACAGAAAGGCGAAGGAGCCGATTTACGGTCCTGCCGGCTAATAAGGTCGCAATAAAATTGATTAATGTTGATTTAATAGTGACCGGATGATAATGCGAGAAATATTGCCCCAAACAAAAAATATAATAAATCACCGAGCGGAGATAAGGGGACAGATTGAACGAAAGGATCACAATTACACATCACACGAAAAACAATAAAAAACATCGTTAAAAATGTACACGAAAAAATGTTAGGAAAACATACGCAAAAAAAAGATAAATATACACAAAAAATAATTCAAAAATATACACAAAAAATAGTTCAAAAATATACACAAAAAATAGTTCAAAAATATACACAAAACATAGTTCAAAAATATGCACAAAAAATAGTTCAAAAATATACACAAAAAATAGTTCAAAAATATACACAAAAAATAGTTCAAAAAAATACACAAAAAATAGTTCAAAAATATACACAAAAAATAGTTCAAAAATATGCACAAAAAAATAGTTCAAAAATATACACTTTTCAAATATGCAAAATTATATTTAAAAGAAATATATTCAATAAAAAATAAAGAAGGAAACTCACCCTTCGTCCTAAATCAATGAAAAAATTATTCGTTTATATTAAAAAAAAAAGTAGCAGGCGCACTTGCACTTTCCTTCGTCTTATTCTGTCGTCTATTACGAAAGTCCGACTTAAGCGAGGAAAACAATTACTTAAGAAAACTGCGTCAAGAGTCACACGACTGAGATGGAACTTCTCTGGTGACAAAGACACACAACTATAGTGAGTAGAGTAAGAAATAGGACGCACGTACGTCTTGAATGAATCTGACCGCGGCACGGCTATCTGCGATGAAAGGCAAGACAAGAATGAATGAAGGCGGCTGTGACAGTAGGGCCCTTATATAGCCACCACGGGCCGCAGGTTATAACGAGAAGGGCCCCGTTTCGACCTGCATGACGCAACTTAACGAACTTTTTTAAAGCCGCATATTTTTGAACCACCCGATATAATAATAATATATGGTACAGTGGAAAATCCCTGCGAAAACGATAAATCGAGGTTTCGCTGTATATCTATAATAATCTATTGCTTATAATATAAGATGATA
>JAWQRP010004323.1:0-12041 GCA_033557875.1 Quadriops clusia | reverse complement strand
ATATGGTAATATGTACACGTGTACATGGTCAGATGTACATGTGCACATGGAAATAAGTATACGTGTACATGGTAATAAATATATGTGTACATGGCTGCCCGTGATTTTTCACGGGCATTAACTAGTACAAATATAATGATCAACTATTACCTACTTACTTTTATTGAAATTAATTCCATATTTTAATATTGAATTTAAATTTATTATAAAGTTCAGATAACTACTCATAGTAATTATTATTTGTTAAAAAGTTTATGTCATATAATTGGAAAGGTCCGAAAGAAATCTCTTTTGAATTTCCTGAAATACTCAATTTCTTATATAAGAATTCCAATTTCATTCACAAAATCTTTATTTATTCCTCGATATTAATATTGTTTCGTTCAACGTAATCCCCCTCGAAATATAATACATTTATGCCAGCGCTTTTTACAATTTTCAAAACACTTTTGCATTCCACTTTTTTGATATATAGCCTGCAGCTCCTTCACCTTCGTTGTCTTTATTTCTTCTAATCTGTGTCCTTTCATTGATCTTCAACTTCAGGAATAGACAAACATAGTATAGAGGGGGAAGTATCAATACAGTATTGACTTTTGATAAATAAAAAATAACGGAAAGTATTTGTTGAAAATTGTTAACTTTTTCGTACACGGCGTTAAATATCAAGAATATTTTCTTTCTTATCAGTAAAATCTAATGATAAAAGTTTGGGGAGGACAATTAAGTTGCAATCGAATGGTTCAGCCATTGTCAAACTCAAATTCTCTCATTTTTTCGTTTCCTTTAGTAGTTAACGTTCTTACTGAATTGAATTTTTATTATTGATGCAAAATTAGATGAAAATGATTTCTATATAAAAAATAGCCACAGAAACCCTTCAGTGTCCTAGTTGTATGCACACCTGCTTTAAACTAGCTGTTTATCTACAAAGGTTGAAATTTTACTCTTTTGTTATGGACACGTGTACCATCTTATGAAAAAATAAACTAGGCCCGTCGGTTAAACATTTCCTACTAAATTCGAAAATTCCAGGTATTACCTGATTATACCTGGTACCTTGCAAAAAATATATAGAGTATTATTTTACACAGCGTTACATATTTCATAATTTGTGTCGAATATGAGGCAAATATAATTTAATTTTATTAGAAGATACATTATATCTGTTATGTGTGATGTATTAATTAAGTTTATTTCTGTCATTTCAGGTGCGGAGTTAGATGTGGCCAAACAGCCTTACCGCTGGGTAAGTACGACATAAAAGTAATAGCTAATACAGTAATACTCGTGGTATATGTACTTAAAATAGTAGTACGTGGATTTTATTCATTAAATGAACTTCATGATCCGATAGTTATTGATTGGACGTAAATGTTTAACCGGTTGAAATAATGAAAGAATGTAATGGAAGGGTTTGTGCAATGCTATCAAACTTAAATTTCTTTCTACAATATACTTAACGTAATAATATAGGACATGAAATACAAATAAATGCAACAAATTTTCTGGGATATCCTGAGTATATCAGAGTTTTGTAAGAAGAACTTTTGGCGAATATATTCCGAGCCCAATTGATATTCATGGTCATAATAAAAACTAAGTGACCCCCAGGTTTTGTTTATGCCAAACCGATTTAGAGGAGCTAAACGTTATCGTTAGTGAGGGCGAACACTATCAATCAAGAAAAAACCGTCCTTATGGAGCAGCGAGTAGAGGCTGCCGGCGGGTATTTAAATTCATTAGGGTGGAGTGTTCTTTGATCCACTAATTTATTATTTTACCCAGCAAAGAGATAAATCCCTGCTAACTGGCAGCTTAGATCGCTTCATTAGATAAATTCTCATCAAATAAATGTATGCACGTGTGTGTATTTGATTTGATGCATTTTAACAATAATGCGCGCACCCGCTCTGTGTTTGGAGATCAATTGTCGACGCAAAGGTTAGACATTCGCCAATTTGTTAGCGTACCTGGTATCAATTAGCGTTATTAAAGGCTTTAGACTTCCATATCGAAGCCGCTCTAAATACCTTCTTGCTCGGTTTCTGATGGTACACGCATTCGTCAATGATTTTAAAAATAAAATATGCAATGATGTAAACAACCCATATAAAAATTGTATTTTAATTTGTTACAATTAAGAATAGTTGTAAAATAGTTTACAAAACAGAGAAAATTAAAGATAATATAAATTCGAAGTTATATTCCGTTAAAACTGTCCTCCAAAAATCTTACTGTCTAGTCTTAACTATACGCAACTTTATTTGTTGGTTTAAAAGTAACAAACATAAGTTAAATAGTGGATTTTGTTTGCATACTTCATAGAGAATATCTATAGGCAGACATCCCGTTCTCGGGTGAAGACTTTCTTATCATCGTTGAAAAGGGTTTATGCATTAAATGTTCGTCGGTGTACATCGCAGGACTTGCGTCCACATAAGAAGCAAACCCCAAATATTAGTTGCTCGAAATGTATTTTAATCTGTTTTAATCTGGCAAGGTATGACGTTTCCTTTGTGTCTAGGGATTACGTCCTCAATAACGCCTCTAGTTAGTCTAAGGTGTGACAGAGTCAACGAAACCTGATCTTTGCGAGGCAGGACAATAAGGACCATCACATGTAGGACTTGTTAGTGAAATCGGACACCCAGATTTTTCTGATGACAGTTTTTTAAGCCGCTTCAATTTTATCTTTATAAAACTTTCTACTCATTGTTGCGTGTTCTTCGGGACTAAACACACATAAATGCCAACAGGGTTTATCGATTGAGATTCAAATAAAAAAATTGTAACAAAAACTCTGGCGCCTATATCCTTTGGCTTTTCTTCGTACAGACACAATTTAGCAGTTAATTGCTTTGTGGCTGCATCTACTTACGTCAATGCAAACGATCAACAAAATTACTTTAAATTAAACAGATGCTGAATTGTTCTACAAAATTAATAGCCTGCTTATCAGTGGCCCAAGCGGTCGGTAGTCTTTAACCCTCTGTTAACTACTTAATTATTTTGTTAAATCAAGCGTAAGTTTCCGATAGGGACGTTATAGAAAATTTCCAATTTAATATTAATTAGGATTAGGAGCGAAATGTATTCGTAGTTAGTAAGACGTCGATGTTGGTGGTCGTACTCTTAGACATAAAGTGAACAACTAATCTTAGAAATATAAATATTTATGAAGCTTGGTATCGCGTTAATTAAATAATATAATAATTATTAAAATGGGAAGCAGGAAATGCGAGGATTTAAATAAAGTTATAAGTAGGTTTGCACAATATATCAATATGCAACAGTAGCTAACAATAAGTAAATTAATCAAGGCGATCGTGGCACAATGGTTCTAAAAGAGTTTTAATTTAAAAAATTGTTTCTTATATTTGTAAACAGTTGTTTTGTGGTGTTTTTTTAATTACTAATTATTAAATATATCAGTAATTGTTTCAATTAATTATAAATAATTATTTAATTTATCCAGATAATTTTTGGTATTTGATAATTTTGTCACATTTGCGGGGGTGAGCGGATGAATTATTTTAAGCAGCGCGCTACTCGAAAAGAATATCTACATTCTACCCTCAAGTTTGGGACGCCGCAACCCCAACCTTTTATGGTTGTTATCTCAACTCTCCAGTGGCAATGTATTCTACAGGATTGTTGATGGTCATCGAAGGTTTGAGTGCCAACCCCGATAAGCACCCCTCGTTCAAACTAAACTAGACAACTCTATTAGCGCAGCGTGCTGCTGTTTATTGTTTTGAATTATTGCCTTCATCGATGGTGATGCTTTAAAATAACGAGGATAAAACGCTGATATGAATGTATAATTTACCTACTCTTCCAGTACTAACGATCACGGATTAATAGTTATTTAATATTATAACTTGAATGTACATACAAACATTGGCCACTTTTACAATAGGTGAAGTTTTGTAACTGTGTTTTAATTCATTATGAAGTAGTTTCGATCATAATTAAAAGTTTACAAAATCGCTATTTCTAGATCAACCCCAAATTTGCCTATATGTATTCAAACAAAAATGTGGTTCTGTATTTCTGGTTATAAGTTTACTTGTAATTTCTAGCAAAGCTCGTTATTCTCAACAATAAACGGTGAAAATGCAACATTGAATTAGAAAACTATTCTAAGTTTTACTTTTTTTCATTGCTATTATTTTCATTTTTCTTTAAAAACCAGATTATAAACTTGTGTCAAAGAATTTGAATCACAGAATATTCATAATATTTAACACGGAATTTCCTCTGGTTGTTCTGAAACCGGGATTCGCATAATGAAACTACGAACGATTTTTAGTTTCGTAAAAACGTTGAGGTTTCCATGCGTTTAATCTAGATTAACCTATTGATTAGTGAGCTGTCATATATTAAGTATACTATGCTGCAAACTTTATGATATACGAATACAATGTGAGTATTTATTAATACACGTCGGTATATATTACATTGCTAGTATTAATTGAACAGGCAATAGTTGATACTTACTGTAATTCAACAGATTGAAGTAGAAGTAGTCTCATAGACTATCAAAGTTATAATGAAAACACGATGTTGATAAAGTATGGTTTACTACTAAAATAAAGTACAGTATCCCTATGTAACGATTTCCTTTGTCCGTTTTGAAACATTTCTCGTCGAAATGCTTTTCACACACATTCGTATATGTAACATCACATTGTCTCTTTTCAAAAACTTCGCATTTCCGCACATTTCGTCGAAATTCTTTTGGAGTTGGGAAATTGATTAACAGATGTCGCTAGTCGGAAATCACCTCAAAAGTTCCACTAAAGTAAGGACGTTTTTAAAGCATTAGTCTGCCTTTCTATATATACTATAATATATTCAATGATCTGGCTCACTTCTGCCTCCGCATAGGTATAAGACGAACCTGTTCAAAGGGTTAACCATAATTTCTAGTTGTATGCATATAGAGATAAAAATTGGATCTTACATAGGAAAGCTTTATTTCAATTCAATTATTTTTTAGTGAGGTGCTTTACACACTGAAAGTTCAATTAGTTTTTCAAGCGGAAACTGTCACCTACTTACAAAAAAAGTAAAGATAATGCCGTGTACTCATCCTCCTCTCCAGCAGACTGCATGGAGTCTGCTGTGAAAAAAGGCAACCCGAATTGGTCATCAATGTAGAAAATACCCTATTATACCTGGCTTAGAGTCGGCACTCTCAAATGGTGCTCAGCAAAGGCGTCTTTCGCCGTCAATATTTCGCCTCGTTCGGGGCAAAATGCCTGAACTGGCCTCACGCACGATTACACAGGAAAATTGAGTCTCATTATATTAAAATATTTTTGTATACCCCAGAACTCTCGTCAATGGCCGTACGTGAGCGCTGAAAGGGATGACACAAGACTGCCTTTGGTCACATAATGAGGGTGGTAACGGCGTAGGAAAACACACAATGAGAACTGGCTACCTTGTAGGTGCCGCCAGCGACGAAAACTTAAAAAAGTATTCCTCTTTAGTTCTGAAAATAAATAATTACTTTCGCGCACTAAACCTCATAATATAAAAATTATAAACTTTATTAATGATATGAAACTTTCTTATCAAAATGATTACTATCAACACATTTATATAATTATTTATGTTGTATTCGTAGTCGATTATTATAAACTTAGGTATATGAATGCTTCAAAAGGGTGACAGTTGATTTGGGAACAAATAGACGAAGGGATGTTATTTCATTACGTGCCAATTAGTGTCTGTATTTCAAGTTTTTGATGTAGACCATCCCTTATGTAGTATTATCGAGGGTATAAACAAGGGGGCGGCAATCGAATTAGGCTGACATGATCAGCTTCATGATAAGGTTAATGATGGGCCATTAGCTTTAAGGGATGCAAACTGCAAAGATGCTTATACAGCAAATTTAATTCCACATATGATTTTGTTCTATTTGTTGTTTATTAACTTTTTGAGGTCCTCTTATTTTTCACCTGACTTTCCCAGTAGGTTAAATGCACACAATTTCAACACGCACCTCCGCCAATTGTGATACGTATAAAATGAAATGAAGTATTACAGAATTCATCTAGATTCTTATTGCGCAGTTTATAATAATAAAAACGATTGTCAAAAATACAAAATTTGTAAAATAAGCTCTAGGCCTTATTTGGGCACACCACCTTATTTAAAAATGTAACCCAAAATAAAAATTTTGAAAATTATTTTGCCACACTTTATATTTGGTTATAAAACGCAATTTTTCAAATATTTTTAAAAATAAGGGTATTTTACTTTTTACATAAATTGTAATTTGTCCTGCCACGGACAAAGCGGAAATTGCTGGTGACGTATACCTAACTAAGTTATAATTAGTTTCGAGTAAAACAGAGACTTTTATCTCAATAACATTTTTTTGTAAAACCAATAATAAAGAAATTTTCCATTTGGTGCGGTACCCAATGGGTAACCGAAATCAGAGGTACTTCTTTGTCAGATCTTTTATGTCGTGGTTAGCACGCCCGACATTGAACCGGAACATCATCATTTCAATGTCCCCCTAAGGATTTATTAAGGTATAAAAAGTAATTACAATATTCTTAGATAAATTATTTTTACATTTTCGTACATTTTTACTATATTCTGCATACCTACCTATGAGTATTTTATGTATTTATATATAGATAACACATGGGTTGAAAAGTTCCGGGCATAACACATAGTTAGTACTAACCTTCAAAGGAAAGCTGATAAAATTTTATGATATTCTACATATAAGTTTGTGAGTTATTGTGCTAAAAGTGACACTACTTTTGTTATTTTCAAAACAATGGATCAAAAATAATTTCGTGTTTTAATTTTACACTGCTTCTTGATGGGAAAAAATACCGTTCAAGCGAAGCAATGGCTTGAAAAGTGTTATCCGGGCTCTGCTCCATCAGAAACAACAATAAAACGTTGGTTTACTGACTTCAAACGTGGTCGTACAGACACCGATGATGCAGAACGCAGTGGACGTCCAAATGAGGCGGTAACACCAGAAAATATCAAAAAAATCCACAAAATCGTTTTGAATAATCGAAAAGTGAAGTTGCGTGAGTTAGCTGACATTGTAAAGATATCAAAAGAACGTGTTGGCTTTATATTGCATGAACATTTGACTATGAGAAAGCTCTGTTCAAAGTGGGTGCCGCGTTTGCTCACTGTTGACCAAAAACAAGAACGTGTTGATGATTCTCAGCAGTGTTTGGTCATGTTTCAACGTAACAATCCGGAATTTTTGCGTCGTTATGTGACAATGGATGAAACATGGATCCATTACTTCACTCCGGAATCAAAACAATCGTCATCTGAGTGGAGATCAACTGGTGAACCTCGTCCAAAGCGCCCGAAAGCACAACAATCGGCTGGAAAGGTTATGGCCTCGGTATTTTGGGACGTGCGTGGTGTAATATTCGTCGACTATCTTGGGAAGGGAAATACCATCAACAGTGAATATTATATAGCGTTATTGGAGCGTTTGAAGGTCGAAATTGCAAAGAAACGACCACATATGGCAAAGAAAAAGATTTTGTTTCATCAAGACAACGCACCGGGTCACAAGTCAATCAAAACAATGGCAAAACTACATGAATTGAACTTCGAATTGCTCCCACACTATTTTTATTACTATTATTTTTTTGATTTTATACAAATAAAAATATTAACTAAATAGGAAAAAAAATTATATGAATAGTTGATTTTTGAAACGATTTTCTCAAAATGTCCAAACAGCACCTCTTTTATTTTTTTATGGCTTAATCACCTCTTGTTGGAGAAACCGTTTTTGAAACCATTTCCTGCTTATTGCTGCAACACTAAGCAGTATGATTTTTCTTGGATTTGAGTGAAAAAGCTTAAATATCAGGAATAGCTAAGAGCGCAAAGAAAACGCGAAGGAGTTTTATCTTGTCCAGATATGCACGAACGTTGTTTCAAAATAATAATCATGTTTCTTGCCGGAAAAAAATAACTGGCATGAAAACAGCCGGACTAGTGTCTGTATAAAGAAAAATTTTAATCTTCGCTGGATCGCAAAACAACTGATAATGCTTTCATTTAAGTCGCCATGATGAAATTTAGCTATTTTCTTGACGATTGGATTTTTGTCCACATACCTCTGTGCATTGAAACGACGTACCAGAGATCTAGGGCTTTAAAGACAGTTAAAGAAATAAGACAGTTAAAGGAGTAAATACGTACCAGAGATCTAGGGCTTTAAAGACAGTTAAAGAAATAAGACAGTTAAAGGAGTAAAACCGTACCAGAGATCTAGGGCTTTAAAGACAGTTAAAGAAATAAGACAGTTAAAGGAGTAAAGACGTACCAGAGATCTAGGACTTTAAAGACAGTTAAAGAAATAAAACAGTTGAAGGAGTAAAGACGTACCAGAGATCTAGGGTTTTAAAGACAGTTAAAGAAATAAGACAGTTAAAGGAGTAAAGACGTACCAGAGATCTAGGGCTTTAAAGACAGTTAAAGAAATAAGACAGTTAAAGGAGTAAAGCCGTACCACAGATCTAGGGCTTTAAAGACAGTTAAAGAAATAAGACAGTTAAAGGAGTAAAGACGTACCAGAGATCTAGGGCTTTAAAGACAGTTAAAGCAAGAAGACAGTTAAAGGAGTAAAGACGTACCAGAGATCTAGGGCTTTAAAGACAGTTAAAGCAATAACACAGTTAAAGGAGTAAAGACGTACCAGAGATCTAGGGCTTTAAAGACAGTTAAAGAAATAAGACAGTTAAAGGAGAAAGGACGTACCAGAGATCTAGGGCTTTAAAGACAGTTAAAGAAATAAGACAGTTAAAGGAGTAAAGACGTACCAGAGATCTAGGGCTTTAAAGACAGTTAAAGAAATAAGACAGTTAAAGGAGAAAGGACGTACCAGAGATCTAGGACTTTAAAGACAGTTAAAGAAATAAAACAGTTGAAGGAGTAAAGACGTACCAGAGATCTAGGGCTTTAAAGACAGTTAAAGAAATAAGACAGTTAAAGGAGTAAAGACGTACCAGAGATCTAGGGCTTTAAAGACAGTTAAAGCAATAAGACAGTTAAAGGAGTAAAGACGTACCAGAGATCTAGGGCTTTAAAGACAGTTAAAGAAATAAGATAGTTAAAGGAGAAAAGACGTACCAGAGAGCTAGGACTTTAAAGACAGTTAAAGAAATAAAACAGTTGAAGGAGTAAAGGCGTACCAGAGATCTAGGGCTTTAAAGACAGTTAAAGAAATAAGACAGTTAAAGGAGCAAAGACGTACCAGAGATCTAGGGCTTTAAAGACAGTTAAAGAAATAATACAGTTGAAGGAGTAAAGACGTACCAGAGATCTAGAGCTTTAAAGACAGTTAAAGAAATAAGACAGGTAAAGGAGTGAAGACGTACCAAAGATCTAGGGTTTTAACCCGCGGTAGCACGCGCTATGGTCGAAAAGACCACACAGTGGGTTTAACACCTGTATCTTATTAAGATGAAAAGTTACGGCTGTGACAAATTAGAAGTGCCTCGTCCGAACATGCAACTAGCCTGCAATGTGATTTAACCATATGTGCACTCTTCCGTTTTAGGGTAAAAAAATCAAAAGCAGTTGAGTGCGCTACTAGATTTGTAGAGTCTATGCAAACTGCGCGGCGTTTTGTACGTAATTTCGATACAAGGTTAGGCATAAATTTGTATTCGTCAATCAGATCCTTTGTAGTAAGTTTTGTTTGTTGTTTGTAAGTCTGTCCGAGAAGGAAAAACAGAAAAACAAAGTCACAATGCAGTGTGTGTAAAATATAGATTTGTTGCGAACATACGGTGACGAAGTGCTCAAATTGTTAAATTGCATTGTATTATTTAATAATTGTTTATGTACCTTAAATAAACATTGTTATATTAACAATTAGTTGCACTATTTAGAAATTCTTAGCCCAAAAAGTCATGTGGTCGAATGACCATCGCGCGTGCCACCGCGTAACTATTTTAGCGCGTGCCACCGCGTAATTATTTTAGCGCGTGCTACGCCGGGTTAAAGTTAGTTAAAGGAGTAAAGACGTACCAGAGATCTAGGGCTTTAAAGACAGTTAAAGAAATAAGACAGTTGAAGGAGTGAATACGTACCAAAGATCTAGGATTTTAAAGACAGCTAAAGAAATACGACAGCTAAAGGAGTGAAGACGTACCAAAGGTCTAGGGCTTTAAACACAGTTGAAGAAATAAGAGTTAAAGGAGTGAAGACGTACCAAAGATCTAGGGCTTTAAACACAGTTAAAGAAATAAGACAGTTAAAGGAGTAAAGACGTACCAGAGATCTAGGGCTTTAACGACAGTTAAATGAGTAAAATCGTACTAAAAATCTAGGACTTTAAAGAAGACAGTTAAAGCAGTAAAGACGTACCGAAAATCTAGGGCTTTAAATAAGACAATTAAAGGAGTGAAAATCAACTAAAATCAATACCTATAAAATTTCTGAAAATTACCTACTTAGGTAAACATGTGTAGTAGGATAAATGTTCGAAAAGCTCTCATAAAACATTTTGTGTTCGTTTTATCTCGAACACATCCATCTAATTAGTCTGCATTTGAACGTACGCGAACGCAAGCCTAATTTTGCCGTTTGCTCTTCAGCCAACGTGACACCTGCGACGAGCTGATGATCTGTCACGGCGTCGCTGCATTCCGATAGATTCCCAGCCACAGATTTGGTAAAATTGTCGTTGCGACCAGCCTCATTCATCCACCTATCAGCGCCGACAGTTTGGGTGGGCCGACATTTCCCTGGAAAATCGCCAAATCCGCGAGCTACCAGCTCTGGCCACCAGAAGTTGTTAATTGAGAGGTGTCCTCTGGGCTCGCGTGGAAAATAAAGCGCATTCGTGAGGTATATTTATTTATTATTTTGTCTTGGAAACAAATCTACTTTAGGCGTACAACACGCGCCACGGTCAATTTTAAATCAACGAGACCCTCCCGGGAAGCGTCCTGTGGCCCCTGTGGCGGAAGAATATTGTCATCGTTATCAATGCGGAATAGATGTTCCAGCCCCAATCGGTCATTTGCAGCAAATCTAGGCCCAACTCCAAGAGGATTTCCATTTGCCTAATAGTTCGGGGGAATCCTCGGCTTTGTTCGAATCATGAAGAATCGCTAGAGCCCGCTCATTTGGCGATGGTAATTTTGCAAGAAAAAAAATTGGATCATTTGGAATTTTGACTGGTGACAGCTGTGGGGTGGTCTTATTCTTTGAGACTCTTGTAGAATATGAAAATTTCTGGCAGATTTAATACACACTTTGTTTTCACGTCTCTTCTTTTTAGGTTGCTATAGCGCTATCTACTTTGTTAATGTGAGATTATAAGCATTTACTAATACCACATACGTATATATGTGCTAATACCGACTTTTTTAATTGCTCATGATAGTAAAGTGGAACTTTGCGTTCGAATTCTTTCAGAAGTAATTATTTAGAAAAAGAATTTTAATTACGTTCCACTAATTTCGATACGGTTAGGGTCAGATAATGAAGGTGATAATTGTGCATTTAAATTAGTAAAAATAGACAGACCAAAGTATTTCAAGAATTAAGTTAGTGCGACTATAATTGAACATCTAATCTTTATTTACATTTAGATTTTTGGGCAAATATATCACATGGGCTGAAAAGTCCCGGACCTAATAAAGAAAACGCAAAAATTCCGGTTTGTTACGTTGAAACAAGACCAAACACTGCTGAGAATCATCAACACGTTCTTGTTTTTGGTCAACAGTGAGCAAACGCGACACCCACTTTGAACAGAGCTTTCTCATAGTCAAATGCTCATGCAATATAAAGACAACACGTTCTTTTGATATCTTTACAATGTCAGTTAACTCACGCAACTTCACTTTTCGATTATTCAAAACGATTTTGTGGCTTTTTTTGATATTTTCTGGTGTTACCGCCTCATTTGGACGTCCACTGCGTTCTGCATCATCGGTGTCTCTACGACCACGTTTGAAGTCAGCAAACCAACGTTTTATTGTCGTTTCTGATGGAGCAGAGCC
>JAWQRP010004322.1:0-12042 GCA_033557875.1 Quadriops clusia | reverse complement strand
ATTATGTTCTTCTGTTCGCTGCTATATACATTACTGCTGCATAAATTTTTAGTGAACATGATAATATGTATATGTCGAAATCATAAAATTAAATATATATGTAGGATAAAATGTATGTGTATATGGTAATATGTACACGTGTACATAGTCAGATGTACATGTGCACATGGAAATAAGTATACGTGTACATGGTAATAAATATATGTGTACATGGCTGCCCGAGATTTTTCACGGGCATTAACTAGTTTCTAAAATAATAATAGATATCCTTTCCAATACTCATTGAACCAATGAGTTGCAAGTATTTTAAAAATTACCGTGGAAACGAAGCAAATTCCTCTTCGTTGATTGGTCGATAACTATTGATAGGATATCTCATATCCATAACTATTGATAGGATATGAGATTTGTTCAATGGTATACATAAGATTGATTCGTCAGGAAAAGTGTATACTACGCAGATATTTACAAGTTTGGGTTAAGTTAGATTTGCTTATTATTTGCATGTGTACGTACGTGACATTTAGTACACGTGCACATGGTAGAATTAATTTAAACCTAAGGTTATGGCTACTCATACATATACAAATGTATGCTCACTATTAATAATAATTATTAATCTTAATCCTTCCCTTATACATACGTACCACCTACATAGGTACCATCTACATATCTGCCCCAAAAAATCATTCCACTAGCACTTAAAATTAAAAAAAAACAAACTTTAAAGTATTCCTTTGATTGAACATTATGTATGTTTTAAATAGCCATTAGCGCGAAATTGACCAGTGACATCACAAGAGGCGCTTTTAGAGATCCACCCATAAATAAAACTGGTTACAAGTATGTTCATACACATTATGTTCTATGGGCTGTTAATAATAGTTTATTATTATACTGCGACCTACACGGCGGCAGATGGCAACCGAGTCTGTCATTTCAAAGGTGCGAATATTTTTAACTTTTAACGCCTTTCTTTCAGCGAGAATACGCGCCTAATTATCTTGGCTGAATGCAAATTGTTGTTCTTTTGTGAGCTGGTAATGTGCGGGGCCAACGGCGACCTTCGCAGATAAAAAGTTAATAACGAGATAAAGTGGTTTGAAACGCGCGCTCCTGGGAAATTGCGTTGAAATTCCTATACCCGCACAATTGGCGGAGGCGTCGCCGCACACACTGCGCCCGTGCAATTTTGTCATAGCTGTCCTTCAGGCGTCAAAAACGAATGCTGAGCGATTGTTCCTGATTCAATTAACATACCTCCTCATTAATTTCGATTTCTCGTTCGTTCCGGACTTCAGAGAATGCTTTTATTTATGATCAATTATATCGTCTTACTTTCCAAAAACAAGGATTTCATGAAAACGTTGGATGTCTATCGCCGCAGCACACAAAGACTAATTAAATTTTTATTGTGGGGGGCCATAAAATTTACTGCTTACATTAACAAGCACTGGAAATTGTTATAGCCAAACCAAACAAACCTAAAACCACACGATCTTATGACCCCGTTTCTGAGACGTACATGTGAATAAATAGCAATTAAAAACGTACCTATATTACCTACTTTAATAAAATGCAAGTGTACACTTCATTATTATGTGTATATGAATACTAATAAAATATGTTTGATTTCAGGACGTGAGGACCTGTCACCTCCTAGCAGTTTGAACGGTTACAGTGCAGACAGTTGCGATGCGAAAAAGAAAAAAGGACCAACTCCACGACAGCAAGAGGAGTTGTGTCTGGTTTGTGGGGATCGAGCTTCAGGTTACCATTACAATGCTCTCACATGTGAAGGATGTAAAGGTAAAGTTTCATATCATTAAAATAAACATAAACGAATCGCATCCTTATTATTATTTCTTAATCGTTATTCTTCGTTATTTTTCTTTAAAACATTTTAAATATAAAAACTTTTTATATAAATAAATTAATTGTTGCGTTTAATTTCATGTGAAATAAATTAATCCTCTTTACTAAGTCTTCCGTATTCTAAATACTTTTATTCTTCTAGGCTTCTTCAGGCGGAGCATCACCAAGAACGCAGTGTACCAGTGCAAGTACGGCAACAATTGTGAGATAGACATGTACATGAGGCGGAAGTGCCAGGAGTGTCGGTTGAAAAAGTGTCTGAGTGTAGGGATGAGGCCCGAGTGTGTAGTGCCAGAGGTGCAGTGCGCAGTTAAGCGAAAAGAAAAAAAGGCGCAAAAGGAAAAAGACAAGCCTAACAGCACCACTAACGGGTCTCCAGAAATGATCAAAGTTGAGCCGGAGGTTAGTGATTTTGCTAGCTTCATATTCAAAAACGTAAGTTGAACCCAAATCAAGTAAGAAAAGAAATAAAAGTGCCCTGGTTTCGTTGATTGTTTCTTCGATCGCCCGGATCGGGCCGTTCCGAGCACACACATGCTCGAAATGTAAAAGATATAGTAAATATTCCGGTTTGTATTTTGTTGTATATAAAGAAATAAAGATTTCTGAAAGAGAAATTTTTAGCGAAAATTTAATCGTTTAAGTAAAATAAAAACTAATGATGTTCTAAATCTTGTTTTCAAATTTGGAAAATTAGCAAAAAAAAAATTTAGAAGATTGAAATAATTCCTAAATCCAATCCAAAAAATTTGTAAAATTATTAATGATGAACGAAATTGCCACTTTTAAAATTATATTGTGTTTTATTATTTATGTTTTCAATTGAACTCTGGTTCTACTTAGTTATAACAAATTACAAAAATCATCCTATATATTATTTAAAATTAAAAAGAATCTATTAAAAAAACCATCGAAATTGTAATTACTTACGTAAATGAAGTTTGTTGATTATTCTACTACAATAGTACTTTGCTTTTATAATGGTGGTGGTTCTAAAACACTGCTTCCTACTCTAAATACTGTAACATAAATCTGTCCTATTTGTCATACACTATATACTCAACAAAGCACTGTATAAAATTTTCAACCATCACACACAAACACATTGTAATATTTTGTACATTTTCTATTTCCAAAGTAGTTCTTTACCAGAGTTCTCTTATGTTATGTTACTGCTCAACTAAACAAGACATTCGATTTCAGCTCCCTGATTCAGAGAAGGTTGCAACGATAAACGGTGTGAAACCTATTTCTCCCGAGCAGGAGGAACTTATACATCGATTAGTTTACTTCCAAAATGAATACGAACACCCATCTGAGGATGATGTGAAAAGGATAATTGTAAGTGTAAACCTATGGTTACAGAAACAAATCTTTAGAACTTAAATTACAAAAATAATCTGTATTATACAGCAAAATAATCTCTATTATACAGTAAAATAATCTCTACTACCTTGATTTAAATTTCTAACTTTTTGCAGAACGCACCTATGGAAGGCGAAGACCAATGTGATGTGCGGTTTAGGCACATAACAGAAATTACGATCCTCACAGTGCAGCTAATAGTAGAGTTTGCTAAACGATTACCAGGGTTCGATAAGTTACTAAGGGAAGATCAAATAGCTTTGCTGAAGGTAGGGACCTGACAAATTGTTTTATTGATAAATTTTTTTGCATAAATTGTTTTATGGATAAATTGTTTTATGGATAAATTGTGTTATTGATAAATTGTTTTATGTATAAATTGTTTTATTGATAAATTGTTTTATTGATAAATTGTTTTATTGATAAATTGTTTTATGGATAAATTGTTTTATGGATAAATTGTTTTATTTTAAGTCGCATTTTTTTTGTTACTCTTATTTAACGTCGGCCTGTTTCTGCAATAACTGAACGTTCTCTTGCAGGCTTGCTCAAGCGAAGTTATGATGTTTCGAATGGCTAGGCGGTACGACGTCAACACTGACTCCATCCTATTTGTAAATAATCAGCCACACTCGAGAGACAGCTATAACTTGGCCGGGATGGGTGAGACCATTGAAGATCTATTGCATTTCTGCAGGACTATGTACCAAATGAAAGTAGACAATGCAGAATATGCACTCCTTACAGCCATTGTAATATTCTCCGGTAAGTTTTGTATATACATCCGTATGTTTTGAATATACATAAGTCAGTATATTTATCACTATTTACATATATCAGTATATTCATCACTATTTACTAAATTAGTTATAAGCATGAAATGAATAATAGAAAATGAAGCATAGAATTAGTATGCTACATTTGCTTTACGTTCATCATTCTTATTTCAATCGCCATTAGGTTTCGTTAAGGAAAATTTATTTTGAATTAGAATCTTCAATGCAGAAGTTTCACAGTATCAGACTAAGAGCAGAATTGTAACTTACGTAAAAAAAATTAGATACCTGTTATTTTCTTTTTGCAATCTGATCACAATTAACGCCATAAAAAAATACTGAAAATATTTTTTACTTCATACTTTTTTAAAAATTCTCTAAAGTTGACGTCATGTCCGGGGTGGCGTCCACTGATAAACACAATTAGGTGGGTAACATAGAAACCTGTAACGCAACGACTATAACGTCAATTTACGCGTTATGTATTTACAAGTTTTGACATTACATGTTTGTTAGGTTATGTTACAACAACGCCATCTATAGATAGGAATATGCATTAGTGCTCCACCGTTGACATTCCTGCATCTACGGACGTCATCAACTATGGCGCGAATTTTTTTTAAATTTTTAAGTCAAATTATAAAATATCTATCTATTCAATTTTGTTTTCCTTCTAAGAATATCATTTTAAGGACTTGTACAATATCATTTTGACGATTTGTAAAATATAATTTTCTGGTTTTCACATTAAATTTTTTTCATGCAACTGCTCTATTATAAGTAATTCTCCTACATTTCCTTTACTTTAATTAAATTGTTGTAACCTAGAAAAAAAAACCTAGAAGATATACCTACTAAAGTACATAATAAAAAATATCGTAGTAACAAAATAATATCGACATTCCAGAGCGACCCGCGCTAATAGAAGGCTGGAAGGTGGAGAAGATCCAAGAGATATACCTGGAGGCTCTCAGGGCGTACGTGGACAACAGAAGGCGGCCCCGACCCGGCACAATCTTCGCTAAGTTGCTCTCAGTGCTGACAGAGTTGCGGACACTCGGCAACCAGAACTCTGAAATGTGCTTCAGTTTGAAGTTGAAGAACAAGAAGCTGCCCCCATTCTTAGCGGAAATCTGGGATGTGGACATGAAGATTTAGTAGGAGCGAAAGGACGCCATGTCGTGTACTTTGTTTATTACTGAAAGAGTCGATATTCGACGGGATAAGGTTGATTTGGATGCGCACGCAGAGGCTATTCTTCTCGCCGTAACTCACCCTGATGCAGCAGGCCGGGCGCCTTCCGTTAATTTATTCATTTACTAGGAGACGAGGATACATCTGCGTTGACGTCCGTCACCGAAAAGGCTGTGAAAAACTGTATAATTGTATAAACTTTTTTTGTATTAACATGATCGTTACTCTACTACGGCATCTACCTAATTTTAAAACTGTTACTATGAGAGTTTGAAAATAGATTTATTTAGATTTTTATTATGATTATTATCGATTAAGTAGTAAACAATGAACGGATTCATTGAAATCATGAGGATCGAAACGACTTGTAAAAACGACAGACTTTTTTTTATTAATCATTTGAAGGTTAACATTTGAACCAAACAGTAACTTGAAGATACGTTGTAATAGGAAGAGGACATAAATAGGAGACAAATACTACAATTGCATGAATCAAAGATTACAAACATGAACTTTACTACTACTACTACTGTAATACGTAGATTTTTTTATCAGTGTACTATATTATATACATATTATACATTAGAAACGTGAAATTCTTTTATACAAGATATTATATACTATTTACTTTAATATTGGCAAACTGCTTACTTAAGAAAGCAAGACTGGACAAGGAACTGACTTCAAAAAAACATTTAATTCTGAGGTGCCTTCTAAAAAGCGAAATGCAGAAAAATCTAGACTGATCAATTAGGAAAGGGCTGGTGCAAATTGATAATTTAGGTAGGAAATTAAGAAAATTGCGAAAGAACTGATCTGGGGTTGAAAACATCTTTCTTTAGTCAATTTGATCATATAATAATAATAATAATAATATAATCCATGATGACGTTAACGATTTAAATTTGTACATTATTTAAATTATATAATGAATCTAAATCAATTATGATTTTTCTTTTCTTTATCATATTATCATATTAAGTATTGTAATAATAATAATAATAAATATGAAGGAAATATGATCAAATTACTATCTCTAATTTGTATGGGACGTCTTATCTCGGATTGGGTTGAAATGAGTTTGATTAGCTATAAAAAACACCACAAAAACGAAGTTGACACCCTTGCTTAGGCGTGTCGTAAAAAAAAGTGCAATTCTATGTGAGAGAGAAAAATTAGTCTTGAAATTTTTATTAGAAAAAAGAAGGTTTATACGCTAGATAGTGTTTAGAAGAAAATTATTAATTATTAAAATTAGGGAGTTTTAATCTTTAGGAAACTGATGCACTTAATAATTACATACTACTCTTTTTTACTAACTTGTCGAAAATGGTAGATTCGAAGATGTCAAAATACGGGAAGATAAAAAAAAATGAAGATGCGAGAAACTCAATAACAAAACGTTTAGTTGCGAATTGTTCGGATAACAAAGTACAGATGCGAAAACTTAAAATTTGTGAAACGTTTACTTTGCTTTTGCAGGAAAAGAAAAACAAAATGCTACCGTCCGTAAAAAATGTTAATGAAAGTGTTTTTGACGTGTTGTGACTCAATTTCGGAAGGATTCGTGCCGTTTGAAATATATGACTTGGCACTAGGCCATTTGTATGTACTATAAATTTGTATAATAAAATATGCAACATTTACGAACTCCGTAAGACATTAATTATTACTACAACTATATCCTGCCTTTTTTGAAAACTATAAATGTTTAAAAATTCTGAATGTGTAGCTGTTTTCAGACCACTCATTTTTATACTGTATTGTATAGTTTCCGCAAATCATCTCTCCTAAGAGGTACAAAGGTAATCTGATGGTTACCTTTGTACATCTGATCATCCTATCCGCTGCTAGAAGTATTAGCAACGAATATGAGTAAGAAGCATTAAAAATATATGATATATTATAATACGAGCATATAGCATATTTTTCATAAAACTCATCTGTAGATCTGTAGATAGAACATATTTTCATAAAAGTGAACCCCGAAGAGTTAGAGACAGATGTATTTTCCTTTTATATTAGTAAACCAGTAACCAGTAAACCCACATACAAATATTGTACACTGTCGCGGAAGTAATTGCGGACTAGCGCCATCTTTGCCTTATACAAGAAGCACACGAAAATGTTTCTTTCATAGTTCAGGGCTCGACCATACCTCTATTTTTATTATTCTTTCCTTACTTCATTTGTCAGAATGTCTGTAACGTTAAAAAGTTATTTTGTTGATTCTTCTTGAAAGTATTGTTAGGTGTTTCCAATTATTCAGGTGTCTTTATGTACAAAGAAACTAAAGCAAAGGTACAAAGCTTCAGGAAAATTTAAAGATGTATATTAAAGTTGCAAGGAACGTTTTAACAAAAGAGAATGTTTTAATGCAGAAGAAATATTTACATAAAAAAACATTAGAAATGGTCGATCCCTTACCATTGTAAATTCACTGCCACGATCAGTGAGTCTGTCTCTGAAATCATTGCCATACACCTATTTTTTGTAAATGAGAAAAATATCCAGTGAATGCCAGTTCATTACGAATGTAATAATTTTTTACAGTAACTGAACTTTTTTACAGTAACTGGACTTTTTTACATATAATTTTTTCATGCAATTTTTTCACAAATAATTTTATAACTAAACAATTCCATATGCAAACATTATTTCCTAATTTCAAACCTGCATTCTTTGTTTACCTCAAAATCTCATCGTGTACTTATGCAGGCATTTACCGCGATTTTTCTCAGATGCAACGTTTATGGAAGATCATCAAATCTGTATCCATCATTTTGAATAAGTTCATCATATAAAAGTCATCATGCACTGTGTAAAAATCACACCCGTTTCTTTTATTTCAAAGTAAATCGTTAGGGCACCCCACAGTCCGTTATTATAGGAATACATATGTAGAATTAAAAAAGTAAACGGAGGCAGTTATGGAGACTCAGGATGCAAAACATTCGGACCGCAGTGCCGATGCGATGGTTTGCTCTAAGTCTTGTAGTAAACTACCTGGCACAAAAAAGTTTCGTATAAGAGAAAAATACAAATATTTCGACACTGCCATGAGAAATTGACTGCCAGACACAACTATTGTAATAATAAGAATAATAATACAACTTAATGTTTAAGACTTTTTTTATGACTCAGTGTTTGCGTATCGCTCTATACAGTATAAGACAAATTTAAGCAATGCTCATAGATGTTCTTACACTTTAGATAAAACTGTCTAATATACGACTGATGGGGTGTCTGAAGATGTGTTGTAATGGGTAAAGTAACGCCATTTGACCACGTTTGAACTCCGACATTACATGGATTAATCTCGGATTCAAGTACGCAGTCAGATTGTAATGTAAATGTGATTTGTCATGATGTATAAAAATAACAAAAAATATATAAATGAGTGTTGAAATTGAAAAAAAAAACTAAAGTGCTGATGATGGTTTGCATTGACAGGAAGGTGATTTTATTGTTGAAACGATGATTGTAAGATATACATATATGTAAATAAAACCAGGTATATAAAAAAAACTTAGTATAAAACTTACTATGCATTATAATATACCGAAACTCAAAGAATGTTGTTATATGCAAGTCTTTCATTTTAGTACAGTGTAAAAAAAGTAGACTTACGAGTAGCTATTTGATGCCTTTCAATTATTACGAATGCGGTGAAATTAATTTCATCAAGAAATACTATTCTAATGATAGTAGCACGTTAGGTATTTTTTATTAAACTACTATTACATAAATTTGTAAAAAGTAATTTATACAAGCAAAAATTTATTTATTATTACTATTATGTACATGGTTTTTTTGTAGAGAGACGGAATAGACTAAAATTAAAGGAGAAACTAAAATGAAAGATATCATACAGAGAAGACGTGAAACACTATAATATATACATGTAATACATAACAAACTTTAGGTTAAAAATGAATTTATAATGAAAAAGTGCAATATGTACAAAATGTTCTACTAATTTTACGTTTTTTTTATATAAATATAAAGTATATATATAATTGTTTAATTTTAATAATATTTGATTATATGAGATTTGTTTTTTTATTACTGTATACCATTCATACTGAAGCGCAGTATTATAATTAAGTTAACGGCTGGAACCCTTTTGTTTGTGCAAACGGGTCCCCATGGATTTTATTTTTTGACTTCATACTTCAATAATATTACATAATATACGCAATTCTAAGACTACTACGACTACTGTTTACTACAATTTACTATGGACACAGAATACCTGCAACATGACCTGTACAATGTAAAAAAGAGAGATTAAAAAAAGAGTGTTGTAAGCAATGAAAATGTTCGATGATATGATAAATATATTTTGTGCAGTTACTCAATAGTACTTCGTAGTTTTATTTTTGAAATCATCCACCCCCCTCGAGTTTAAAGTCATAGTCATAAAAATTTACATACATTTTTATTATGAAAATATAAAATACAATAATAAATTATTACAAATTATGTTATTATATAAATCTCAAGCTTGTATGTACAGCAATTTTTCTTAATTTATATATATTTTTTTTTGTTGAACTCGGGCTCAAAAAAACGAGTATAATCAGCTAAATTATTCAGATAATAAATAAGGAAATATACATATTTCATTTAAATCATAAATTAATATAATTTTTAAAGGACACGAGAAATACTTTTCTAGGAGTCCTTATGCGTTGTTTTTATTCTAGGGCATCCTAGAATATTAGGTACAAAAATTAAGATAAATGCAGAGTTGTGTTAATCTCTTGTTTCAATGTTCTCTAAGTTATCGTCCATTTTTATAGGGGGAAACACATAGCTAGGGTTTATTTTATTAAAACTAACGTACGAAGTACACTGCAATGGATCACTTAATTTCATTACAATCTCTGAAAATGTTGGTCTCTCCTCTGGATCTTCTTTCCAAGTATCAAGCATTAATTCGTACAGCTTAGAGTTGCAAATCTCCGGCTTCTTGAGCCTATCCTGAGATAGAAAGGTCAAGAAGTTCGCTGTGGTTAAGTAAAAGTTATTGGGAAACACGTCATGGTATGGCATGGCTCCCAAAGAACCGATTTCCCACAAAACCACCCCGAAGGACCATACGTCACTTTTCGAGTCAAACTTTTGTTCGGTGATGGATTCTACAGCCATCCATCGCATGGGCAATGCAACATTGGAACTTTGCATAATGTACGGCCTCTCCGTTGTGCATCCTGATCGAGATAAGCCAAAATCGGAAATCTTCAAGTTCTTGTTATTGTCCATGAGAATGTTGCGCGCTGCTAAATCCCTGTGTACGATCGACTTGGATTCTAGGAACTTCATTCCTTCAGCTATTTGCAGTGCAAAATTCTGCAGGACGTTATGGTTTAACTCTGAAGTTAGCAATTTAACATTGTTCAATTCTGATCTTTCGAATATAAATTTTGAACCAGTTTCAAGGAGTGGAGTGTCAGTTTCGCTTGGCAAGTAGGATGACTCGGCTGAAATATATCATTTAGATTAAAAATTTGGAAATATTGTTAAAAAATTGTATTAATGAAAAGTAATTATTAATTAATTGCAATTTTAAACAATTTTATTTGCTTACTCTCAGTTGTGGATATCAATCTTCGGTCAGGAAGGGAGGATCCTATTGATCTTGGAGTAGAGGGGTCGTTTGCGTTATCAGGACTAACATACGAGTCTGAAGACTCGCTATTGCTTGAACCAAGACACCTCCTGCGGGACCACTGTAATCTCAACCTCTTCAGATAGTCATGAAGACTTCCTCCAGGCAAGTACTCCATAATAATCAAATAGGGTTTTTCACTCACGCAACTTCCGATCATTTTTACTATGTTGGGATGTTCACCGATTTGTTGGAATAATTTTATCTCCTGAAGGAATTGTTCCCTTTCCGGTTCCAAGGCCGTATCTTGAAACAAAAGTTAATTGAGATATTTATTGTTAAAAATAATTTTTAGTTGGAAGTGTCTTCTAATTCCAGTAATTTAAGTTATGTTTCTCTATATAGCTGGACAATTAACCTACTAAACTCTGTTTAGTTTGACATATTCTGTATCCTACTTTCCGAGGCCGTAGTGTATTATATTCATTTTTTGCCTTGCTCTGATTTTTTTTAGTTAAAACCCGTCTATGCCAACAGACGAACTACCTAGCTTATTTTCGTATGAATTCTAATGCAATATTGTAATGTGTAATCTGCTCTTCTACAAAGTGCTATTTTCTTACTTTCTTCAACTCGTGTGAATTTTTAGGCAGTTCCCAGCCTGCACTGAACGTTTCAGTTCACGTTTCTCCTTTGCAAGTTTAAAGAATCAGAGGATATGTAAACAATTGTTGTAAAATTTACATACCCTTTATGTGCATAGTAATACACAGTTATATACAATCATCTGCAATGCTGGTAAGTACATAAGTTATTATTATTGAAGAAACATATATTTGCAACGTATATAAAACCTTCTTATAAGTTTCTAGTACCGTATGGAATAATTGCCTTTAACATTACATTTACTTATCACCGAAGAAAAAATGGTATCAGCTATTTGAAAGAGGCACTTGCGAAAGATTGCCAACAACATCGTAGAAGCTGACTTGAAAATTAAACCTACAGAGGGACCACCCTTATACAATGGCAGAAGTAAATAATATCAATCCAAGATGTAAAAGAACAACTTGCCCGTTTTTGTATCAGAGGAAAAAAGATGTTTATGAACCTTTACATAATGCCATAAAGAAGTTTGAAAAGAATACGTCAGAAGAATTGTTTGAAGCATTGGTGAGTTATAAAGTATATACTAAGTTTTGGTTTGACCCATGTTGT
>JAWQRP010004321.1:0-12043 GCA_033557875.1 Quadriops clusia | reverse complement strand
ATAAAGCAGTTAAATATTTTTTGACAACAAACTTTGCTTCAAAACACACCGTAAGACCTCTAAAAGCACCAAGAAATATTTGCATACAAAATTTGGTTAATGATCAATATTGGCGTCGACTAGAATTCTGCTTTAAAAAATGTTTCATTGGCTTGACAATTTCCAGATTCAATTTTATTAATATTCAATGAAAATCGTTTCCTAATGTATAAAAGCTCAATATATGAATTTTGGCAAATTCTTTGTAAAATCTACGAATTACCACAAATAAAGCGATTTGTAATTGGATCTTATAGTGGATGTGAAAAATCAAAATTTTTAACATTTCGGTTTAACCATCACTGTTATATAGCTTTAATAAATATGATCACTTTTATATAACAACAATTCCACAGCTTATATGTCACGTAGTGTTTACCCAAGACTATTATAAATAATATATGTTTTATAAACGTTTTACAAATAACTTTAATATAACCTTCATAAAACCAAAAAGTAACTTAAATAGCTAATTAGTTTTATAAAGTCTGCAAAATTCGCAATTTTACTTTATAAATGAAGCGGACATCTTTACGATGCTTTGTCCAGTTCAGAATGACATCCATCTTGAACAATGTACATATTATTTCCCAATAAGTGAATTATTTAGAGCAAAGGCAATAATTTACGAATTGTTTAGGCTGCAGAATCAAGTTTTTAGAGAGACATGACAATTAGTTGACTAATATACTTCAATATCATGTTTGGTGATAAATAATATGAATGCAAATATTTACAGTAAGACGTATGAATTTTAAGGGCGCTTGCATTTTCAAGAAGTAACTTCATACATTTTATCAGTAAAGTGCCATGCGCAGTTCATTATCAAGTTGGAAATTAGTGTATTCGTAAATCAAGTAAAAATGATAATGGACATTGGTGGTTTTAAAAACGTAAGGTTATAATCGACAATACAACTTCTACAAGAGTGAAAAGTTATATAAAGTTTGCCAAATTAATTCGTAAGATGCAAAATTGTCTTATAAGGGATATTAAGATTACCATTATAAATAAAAATTGTTATATAGAAGTAACAGCAGGATACCTATCAAACTCAAAATGGATTTATAAATGTGTTAAGATATACTTTAATATAACCTTTATAACCTTTTGGGTGTATAAAGGTTGTATAAGGGTCGAATAAACGTTTTCAAGACAATTTTATAAAACTCCTGGTTTATTAATTTGCCGCGAAAACGTTTTCTCAGCTATTATATAACTATTTGTGCTACTTGGGTACTGTTGTTGAATCAGTTTGTAAGATTTAATCTATATAATTTACTGTTAAAATATTGGGAATTCGGTTTAATATTCCACTTCTATACTGATTTATTTGCAAAAATATGTTAATATGCTATTATCTTCCTGTTATGACATTTTGTTCTTGCGAACTACTGATTTTTAAGAAATGTACTGTAAATTAAAGAGGAAAATAGTGGTACATTAACAATCACGTCGTGCAAATTTTAAGTTTTCTTCTTGTTAATCTGTAAGTACCTATTTACGCACCTATCAGTACATGACGTCACAGTTTTCTTGTTTTTTCCTCCTTTTTCACATCAATGTTTTCAAAGTTTTGTTGATATTAACACCCAAAGGTAAAAGCTGGCTTGTATCTAAGTCCACAAGAAATAACTGCCAATTGAATATTTGGTTTTTAAAGGAAATTCCTAGTATTTACATCAATATCGTCAATTTTATCAAACAACATGTTTCTGCTACAAATTTGGAAACAGTACATAATGAATTTATTTGCTTTCATATCAATGCTGCGCTTTTACATTAACCATTCGGATCGATAATTTATTATTAATTAAACAGTATTGTGAACGTTCAATGCAACTCGGCCAATTGTACCAATACATTTATTGTAACTTTTTTTCCATCAAAATTTGACAAATTTTCCCACAAGCAGCCTTCCTAATTTTACTTTATTTACATTTCCCACACGTCCGCATACAAGTAGGCCCGTCATCAGCATCGATTTTTTTATAGAAACTAATGTGCGGATATCCCTTTGTTGCCTAATGTGGAAGAGTAAAATAAATGTTAGCGTCACGTAGGACTAATATAATCCCGATCGCAAAAGAAAATACCTATGGAAACAGCCGATTCGAGTAGAATTTAAAAACGATTACAGCCAAATCTGAGATATTCAATCTCTCTCGAACCTTTGTCATTGCATATCCATCCTGTAATAATGGGATTGGAGATTGGTAGAATCAAGGTGGCTTTGCAGAGTGAATTGAATGCCTTAAAAGAGGTAATATGGGCGAACAGAGAGTAGCGATGATAGAAGCGATAAACGGCAGGCTGTGTTGTGCGACGCCTTGAAAACACTATAGTCTACGTCTATACGTTCCATGTTGGTTTCAGGATAAAAAAGCCGTCTCATATAAAACCTATAGAAAAGAAACCTTACAAAACCTCTAGAAAACATACCTTTAGAAAAGAAACCTTTAGAAAACAAACCGTTAGAAAACAAACCTCTAGAAAACAAACCTCTAGAAAACAAACCTTTAGAAAACAAACATTTAGAAAACAAACTTTTAGAAAACAAACCTTTAGAAAACAAATCTTTAGAAAACAAACCTTTAGAAAACAAACGTTTAAAAAACAAACCTTTAAAAACAAACCTCTAAAAAACGAAGCTCTTACAAAAACTTATAAGAAACAAACCTTTAAATCGAACCCCCTTGAAAACAACCCAAAGGAAAACAACTCACTAGAGAACAGAAACATAGAAAACAACCCCATAGATAATAAACCCCTAGAACACATCTCGTTAACAATTAATCCACAAAAAAAACAAACCACACAAAATAAAATTTAAAACAGACCCCTTGCGCAAAAAGTCACCCAAAAAAGAAACCACCTGATATCTAAACTTTTAAAAATAATGCTGCCGAAACCAACCCTTCTAAAACAAAACTCTTGAAACGAGGCATCTCGAAAGGAGACGACCTTAAAGCGACCTCCTAGAAAGAGATGCTCTGAAACGAGGCGGCTGAAAAAACGTCGGGAAAAAAGAGGCCTTCCACGGCTTCCAAGTGTTTAGTTTAGAAGCGTTAAACAAGCTACTGTTTTCTATACCTACACGCTGCGCCGTGAAGAACCCATTCGCAAATAAACGAAACCAAACTCTAAAATACAGCGTTCTCATGTCCCGCCAACTTCTGGTTAGCACTAGTAACTTATGTTGCCATTACAGCCGGTTTTAATCTACCTTGCAAGCTAGTTTTACTCTCATTAACATTACAGGTTTTGTCTTAAAAGTTTCATAACTTTCCAGATAATGTCTTAAGAACGTACTGAAAATGGCGCGGGAAGTAGGGCTTTAATTAAAATGTTTAAAATTCACTGAAGGTGTTTAACGTGCGATAAAAATAATCCTCCCTCATGCACACCTTCTAAAAATGTCGATTTCAGCGATTTCATTGTTTTAATTTAAATTCCCAACAAGGAAAAGCGCGAAATTCAGTCGTCAAGAAAACGATCGAAAATAGGAACTTCAAGAAATGAAATCCTTTCTACCGTTATGCCTACACAAGAGTAAATCTTCCACTACATTATTTAGTATCTCGAATGGCAAGCAATTTATCGCCGGTATTTTTTCAGAATAGATTTTAAGGTCAAAATGGAGCGACATTTATGATGGATGCCGAAGCCCTTATAGACGTTGCTGCATGATCCTGAAGGAAACCGGCTCGCCTGTTTCGCCTCACAACGTCATTGGACTGAATCCATTGAAGCCATTCCTTTTTTTGGCATCATTCTATTGTTATTGTGTTCATTTTATCGCGCAAACCTCCTATCACTGCAATTTTATGAGTGAGCCGTAAAAGTGCTTTATTGTAAACAAATTCTGTATCAGGAAACAGCGGCAGCAACATATGTTCCCATTTATGTGACGGCCTGGCCCCGCAAGCAATGATTCGATGCTAAAATCGGCTATAAAAAGTAACGAGAGAATTTTCGTATAAGTTTATTGCTATGACTTCTTCCTGGATATTTACTTAAAAAATTACGATTGGAGATTAAACGAATATTGGCGACCCTTTCCCTCGTAATTAAAACGATACCCTACACAATATAGTTCCAACCTATTTCACTTTCCAATCGCTTCCTCCAGGTAAATGCAAAGCTTATGTATAAAGAGGGTATCGTTTGGGTTTTGCTTTTATTGGGGCTATTGAAGCTCGTCGATGCCGCACGGAGAAGGATGTGCATCGATAAGGATTCCCTCTAATATCAACACTAATATTTGCGGAGTATTAAGGAGCAAATGAGGATCACATGTTGTACTGCAATTATAATAAAACAATGCAAAGTTAAACGCATCGAGCAGACTCGGGAACTAGGTTAAGTAGTTTCATTACGAAGTATTATATAGAAATCTATTACGCCGTTTTGTTATTTCTAGACTTAAGCGTGTAAACGTACGTGCTTTAATGTCTTATATAGTTCGCAACTACTCCACTCAAAACTTCCTCTCTATCAGTATTCCTTGTTGTGGCCTGCACGAGATAAATTCCCAGCAGAGCCATGCTTAAGTATTGTAATTTCGTTAAACTTAAACTGGCTTATCAGAAAACAACTATTGCAACTACTTTTAGTTATGAATTAATAATATATTAAGGATGGCGGAAGTTTTGATTCAATTTCATAAAGCGTCTGTTCTTCGTAGTCCCCAGTGTCCTGCATACGTGAAAATAAAAGCGCAAAGAGTGGAAACTATTTTAACTATTTAAGCATTTTATAGCGTGCCTCGTTTAACAAACCCTTTCAAATTTGCATAAATTATGATAATTCGCGACCAAAGCCACTACCGAACGCGCCAATCTATTAAAGATAACCATCTAAATAAGTACGTAGCTCGTTTTTAGATTTAATAAAATTATGTAGCCATTAAAGAATGTAGTTGAAATATTTTACTCTTAATAAGTGTTATTGTTAAGAAATGTCGTGTTAAACACAACACAAAAAAATGACGCATTACTAATGTATATTTATTGTTCCTCTTTTCTTTGATAAGACTAAAGTTTCTAGAATTTATGTCCTGCAATTCTAAGATTGGAAGTTAGACAGTTTGTTCTAAATAAAAAAATATCCATGAAATTGAAACCTTGCATTATGCAATTTTCCGGCAAGACAAACAGGATTACTGAAACTCGATTTCGAAGAGCAAATAGGTACCGATAGTGTATGAACGCATGCATAAGTAAAACTCTTGGCTCTCCGGATAATATTGGAGTCCGCGTGTGTTTGGCAAATATCCTGGTTGTCGTGTAGCACATGAAGCTACTGCCCGACCTTCCCAGAAAGTAGGGCATAACGTTGCCAATTTACATCGGACGTACGACTAAAGTCATGTATGGAGTACAAAATAGTTCTGTAAAAGTTAAGTAGGGCATATACTTTCCCAACTTTAAAATCCTCCCGTTTCCTCCAGCATCTCCAGGATGTGACTTTATTACCCACGTTACGCTGCGGGAGACCCCGAAAATACACTTTCCGTAACGGCATTTTTTTGAGCCAATATTAAAATTCTCATGGTGGTGCTCCTTCCTTGTATAGGAAATTATCTTAGATATATTCGAAGTTATGGCGAAGTCGATGCGTACTTTATTCCCAGGAAATTGAATTTTTTTTATCTGGAGGATATTAAATGACGTGACAATGAAATAAATGTGTAGGTGTAAGTGCTTACGTTCCAGAAAAGTTCTTTGGTTGCTTTTTAAATTAACCTTGCGCCTACCTTTTTTTTTATCAAACACTCAGCTTACTTAAATTGCTTGCAGAAACAGCGAACAAAAAGTTGATTAAAAAACCACCATTCTTTTAATATTTATGACGGCGAACTTTCCGGGGCGTTTGAAACGCCGAAAAAATATGCAGAGCACTGAAAATTTCGCCGGTAATCTGCATTTTACGGAATAATATTTGTAAACATTCTTTCCACCCCGTCTTCCTTCACAAAGGCATTACTCAGGCACCCAGCTAAGGGTAAAGTTTGCATTTTGTAGACCAATAGTTTGGAGGTATGCACATACAAAATTATGTGAAACAATGCGTTATTGTAAAAGGTAAATTTGCCGAGCTCGCAGAGCACTGCATTCGGATGTAGGAAGCAAACTTGGCTATTTGTGTGCTCTATGTCTGAGGATGTTGAACCGTGGAAATAAATTGTGTTAATTTATATTAGATTTGCACGGTAATGTACGTAAGGTACTTACTGCAGATGTAGTGGAGCTTTACTGCAATATCAATTTATATTATTCCATCAGCACAAGGATACATGCACCTTTGCAGATGTTCGTAATGTATTTTAATGTTGTTGTTGTTTAACGGAGGGGGAAATAATTGGTTTTGCTAGACATAGCCAATGGATTACGCTAATAAGTCACTGGGATGGTGGGTAGTGATTAGTTTAATTGTTCAAGGAAATCTGATTTAAGAATATGTACAGTAACAATCACTTCCCTAGTAAAATCTAAAGCAATATAATTCAATGTATACCCAAGTAACATCATTGGTGAATTATACCTGTGGTTAAGGAAAAATATATTAAATAAGTTAAATTTAAGTAAATTGCAACTTAATTATTAACTTTATACACAAAATGTGTTTCAAGTAAAGATTATAAGTGATATATTACCAAAAACTAACATCATAAGTATGCCTTAATAGTCACAAAATTTATAAGTGAAAAAGCAAGTCAACATTTAGTTGAATATAACTTTTAGTAATTCTCAAAACTTAATCGTAACTTCATCCACTTAAGTCTTAACATCTCGCAATTTCCATAACAAAAATTGGCAAGTTGCTGTAGCTAAAAAAAAATGTGTATGTAGGAGAGACTGGCCGAAATATAAAAACAAGATTTAAAGAACATCAAAAAGATATAATAAACTCAGCCATAGGTAAACACATACATCATAATGGACACAAAATAGATCTCAACAACATTAAACTACTTCATCAATGCCGAAAGGGACATAAACTAAAATTGCTTGAAAACTATGAAATTGATAAACTTAGAAACAACCAAAATTTTATTAGCCTCAATGAACAAGGAGATATAAATTACAGACCCCTTTATAAACTAATATTACAGGGCACTGTACCTCCTGCATAGCTCACGCGCCACACACCGGTCAGATAAATCATAATCACATTTGAAGAAAACTATTTCTAATATATACCTATTTTACATACAGGAGAAAAGATAAAGTATTCTACACTCAGATATTCGATAAGTTCACATACTCCGAAATTTTTTGTATTATGCAAAAAACATTATATCGCATGAAAGCCATTATTCACGAATCATCATTGTCCTGTGTTCGTCAAAAATTTTAATCTGTAAATTTTAATCTGTTAAGTTGTAAAAAAATATAAAAACAAAAGAATATAATGGTTGTAGCAAATAATAATAGTGACAATTTACATAACAAATACAAAAGTGACAAGAAATAAAATACTGACTACAAGTAAGTTTATATTGTAATTTCTGTAATAATCACGTAGGGTAAATATATACAAAAGTAATCACTAATATGCTACTTAATGTTATTATAGAGGCCGTAATTCAGCAGCGAAACCGGTAGCCTTACGAAATATTAAACAGTCAAGAAATTACAGGAAATTGTATTTTCAACTCCATTCACTCATTATATATCATCTTGACCTGGGGAATTATACATTTCATCAACATGGCCAGTACGCCAACTCCCAGAAAATGCCTCGAAAGGACGCAACGCAAGAAGATCAACGCGAGAAGCAGCATAAAATTCATAACCACTTGTCTGAGGGAGGGTCTGATCCCAAAATTTGCTAACATAAAGTTACCCAAAAATATGATAGACCAAGAAAAAACAAGAATCAGGGAAAAATATCTTAAGAACGCAATACACAACAGCTATGCCAAATGAAATAAAATAGAACACAGACTGCAAGAAATACATAATGAACTCACACAATTATATAACCCCACAGAATTAACATCCATATATAAACAGATACAAGAAACAAACACATACAATCAAACACGCATCACTCATAACCACAGTAATAAACTCAACTCACTCAGAAAGATAAAGAATGTAAAAACATTTAATAACACATATAACCACACACAACATAAATTCTATCACAGAACCACCAATTTAACCAATATAAAATTGAGCCAGAACGAATTAAATCTACTTAACAAAGGATATAAATATGCCCCAAAACCCAACAACAACCCTAAACAAACTGCTATTAAACTGGCCATTGAACTTGATACTATTGTGCACACCACCGAAATAAAAGACAAAGAAAAACTAAAAACTGAACTGGAAACTTCTTAATCAATAAAAACAACTTTTCAACCAACAAAAATAACAACAAGATAGAAATAAAAACACTTGCTTCTATAAAGAAAAAAGTTAAAGATAATAACCTCATTGTTACTAAAGCAGATAAAAACGCGGGCTTAGTTATTCTTGAGAAAAAGACCTACACAGAAAAGACTACAAATTTCCTTAAAGATAATATTATTATTAACATAAAAAAAATCCCTTAAAAAACTACTGTGAATTCCTAAAACAAACATTGAAGAATTGTAAAGAAACCATAAATCAAATTTTATATGAGAATATCAACGACAATAATGTCAAAAAACTTAATATAATGAACCCTTTAGTCCCTAAAATGTACAGTACTATAAAGTTACACAAAGAAGGACACCCTATCAGACCCAATGTCTCATACCGTGACACACCGGTCAGCAATCTAGCGAGAATCATAACTACTAAACTACCAGTTATTTTAAACTGTAAACCTAAATATACTATCACCAACACAACAGACCTCATTAATAAAATAAATAATATATGTGTAGATATTGATAACGATACACGCATGCTTTCATTCGATATTATTAATTTATACCAACATTCCTATTATAGACATTACAAACATAATTAATAATAAAATAGATAAAAACTCAATTATACTCACAAAGATCATTTAAAACAGCTTATAAACGCAGTTCTAAAACAAAATTTCTTCCAAATTCAAGATAATATTTATACAATGAACGAGGGTCTGCTCTTTATCCGGTTTACTAGCTGACATTTTCATGGATGATTTCGAGGGCAGGCTTTTTGGGAACCATGGGTTAACTAATAACATCAAATACTGGGGTCGATACGTTGACGATATACTGATAATATATAAAAACACCGACGAACATTTTATTGACACACTGCACAAATTCATAAATAATATGCATATCAAGTTTACTGTAGAACATGAAAATAATAATAAATTAAACTTTTTAGACATAACTATAAATAGAAATCCCACTAATTTACAATATAAGATATATAGAAAAAATACACACACAGATATAATTATTCCTAATAACTCCTTTCATCACCACAAACATAAACAAGCTGTTTTTCACTCTCTTATACATATACCCCAAGAACAACAGGATTACATACAAGAAACGAATATCATAAAACAAATAGCCATTAATAACTGATTCAATCCACACTTAATAAACACAATGATAAATAAAAACACTAACATAACCAAAAAACAAAACAAAGAAAACACCATTCATAGATGTCTCACATATAACAACTACAATACTAACAAATTGACCAACATATTTAAGAAATATAAGATTCACATTGTTTATAAAACAGAGTATAATATTCTAAATCATCTAGGGAATTATAAGGATCCCACTCCCCCTTTAGATAAAAGTGGCGTATATATAATTAATTGTCAGTGTGGCGCGAGCTATGTAGGAGAGACAGGCCGAAGTATAAAAACAAGATTTAAAGAACATCAAAAAGATATAATAAACTCAGCCATAGGTAAACACATGCATCATAATGGACACAAGATAGATCTCTAAACTACTTCATCAATGGCGAAAGCGACATAAACTAAAATTGCTTGAAAAGTATGAAATTGATAAACTTAGAAACAACCAAAATTTAATTAGCCTCAATGAACAAGGAGATATAAATTACAGACCCCTTTATAAACTAATATTACAGGGCACTGTACCTCCTGCATAGCTCACGCGCCGCACACCGGTCAGATAAATCATAATCAAATTTGAAGAAAACTGTTTCTAAAATATACCGATTTTACATACAGGAGAAAAGATAAAGTATTCTACACTCAGATTTTCAATAAGTTCACATACTCCGGAATTTTTTGTATTATGCAAAAAACAGTATATCGCATGAAAGCCATTATTCTCGAATCATCATTGTCCTGTGTTCGTCTAAAGTTTTAATCGGTAAATTTTAATCTGTTAAGTTGTAAAAAATATAAAAACAAAAGAATATTATGGTAGTAGCAAATAATAATAGTGACAATTTACATAACTACCAAAGTGAGAAGAAGTAAAATACTGACTACAAGTAAGTTTATATTGTAATTTCTATAATAATCACGTAGGATAAATTTATAAAAAGTAGTCACTAATATGCTACTTAATGTTAACTATTATAGAGGCCTGAAGAAGCTGCAATTCAGTGGCGAAACCGGTAGTCTTACGAAATAATAAACAGTCAAGAAAGTACTGGAAATTTTATTTTCAACTCCATTCACTCAATATATATCATCTTGACCTGGGGAATTATACATTTCATCATCTAATTAACCTAAATAATTAACGCATTACAGGGTTATAATATCGTCAAAGAATCTACCAGATGTATTGTAACGTTTCTATTTGATTTTTAATATAACAAGGGTGATAATTATGTAAAAAACTTCCTTTTTCATTTAATTTTAGTAAATAATGTATTTTAAAATGAATATCACAATACAATTTATGATACTAATTCAGATTTAGCTTCAATCCCCTTTTATAAATTTCATTTACTACTGACCTATTCAAATAATGAGTGTACCTCCTATTTTTCATAACTATGTCTTCAGCTCTCTCCCACTATCTTCATCTATTATTCCTATTTACGCCTATTAAGAAGTTATACATTTCTAAGCTATTCGAAGAAGGGGTACGTCTGCTAGTAAGTGATATAATATTTTAGTCGAACACTTTCATACTTGGGTCATATTCTCCAAATTCTAATGAAAAGACCTATCAAGTATTCACGTAAGCGTAAAAAACTTTTCAATGGGTGGTGATCTGCCCTGAAGACATACTGACGTTTCGACGCAACCGAATGAGCCGCCCGAAGGAATGAGATTCCGTATTGTCCTTTTGCCTTTGTTCGCAGCGTCCCTTGTTATTTTCCTTTCTGTCCTACTTATATTTCCTTCCGATCCACGCGGAGGAACAAAGTTCCTATTCATTCCAACCCCGTTGTTAGCACATTACGGCTATATCTTAACTTATATTTGAGGTATGATTATTTTATGATTTTTTGGTTAAGGAGTAACAATGGGTAGCGAGGGTCGATAGAAGTTCCTGCGTCAAACTTTAGTCACAAAGGGCGGATATCCTGATATGGGAGCGACTTTTTTTGAGGTAATTATCGAGGCACAAACGATTTCCTCGGTGGAAAACTATGTAAACAGTCTTAAATGTTACGTTTTGATGCTAAAAAGGTAAAATTTGATTATTGACAAGGAAGCTTTCCCAGTTTTTGAACAAGTTAAAAGATGATAAAATGATAAAAATTGTAATTTTGAATATATTTATTATTTTTATAATATATTTTTAACGGACAATCTTTTTCTCTAGAGCACTCGAGAAAAGTAACTTCCCGTAAAAATTATTACAAAACTAGTTAATGCCCGAGAAAAATCACGGGCAGCCATGTACACATATATTTATTACCATGTACACGTATACTTAATTCCATGTGCACATGTACATCTGACCATGTACACGTGTACATATTACCATATATACATACATTTTATCCTACATATATATTTAATCTTATGATTTCGACATATACATATTATCATGTTCACTAAAAATTTATGCAGCAGTAATGTATATAGCAGCGAACAGAAG
>JAWQRP010004320.1:0-12043 GCA_033557875.1 Quadriops clusia | reverse complement strand
GGTAATTTTGGCCAAATAGAGTTTCGGGTTGATTTGAATCTCCCGCCTTCTTCCGTTTTTCGGAATGTTTCAATAAGTGTCGCTTTAGAGCACAGCAGCTAAGCCCCCCCCCCCCCAAAAGTCACAATACATACGTATGATAAGTACTTGTGGACCACCCTGCAAAGCCCCAATTCATCAACTTCAAAGAGGAAAGGCGCAAAGGCTATTTTTCTCTACTAAATCCTGCCTGATGACCTGACACCTTAATCCGCAATAAACATTTTAACGCATACAAAACGGACGGGCGCTTTTTTAACATAAAACGAAAAATGAAAACAGCCAAAAGTTGCGCAAAACGATCGAATTATAAGGGGGATAAAGACAGAAAAGCGGCCGCAGCTGTATTTATATTTTTCTGGCCAGCAGGTTTTAATTCTGATAAAATATTATAGGCGTTAAATTATCGCGTACGAGCCGGGCACTCTCTATTTTCGTTTTCCGCACGCTTAGCTTTTCTTTAGGCACTTTGCATGCTGTTTTCAGTTTTTTGTAGATTCTCCTCTACCGATGAACGTTTAATTAAATAAGGCACCCGTCGTAAATTTGAATTAAAATAGCGCGCCACAAGCGTCACTGTACGTATGTCAAAAGCGTACTCAATGAAATGGCAGGATTTTTCCAGAGCACTCAAATTAAATATACGAGGGGTAAGTTAAAAATAAATAGAACGTTTGCTAAATAAAGTATTTCTGGTCCAAAGGATCGTCCAGCTATTATAATTCTCGTTAAAATTTACATAATTTAATTTAATTAATTGTACATATGTTGTGCACTGCAACAATTGGGTCAGCGTTTTGGGTCAGTAGCGGGGGAATTCTGTGACTCTACGTGTTCGCAGTCGCAATATAAAAATAATTAGAAGGCAGAATTGTTCGAGTTAGTGCTGCAGACTGATAAACTGAAATAAATGACTTGTCACACGCTTATCGTCAAGTTCTGAATTAAGTAGTTAAATTTGAAGAGAAAAAATAATAGATAAAGCAAACTTAATGAAGGAATAAAGGGGCCGACGCCGAGCGATGGGGAAGTGGTCCACTTTGTAGATTTATTCTAGACTATTGCCTTTTATACGCATTATAATATAGTACTTTTACATATTTATTAATATCAAAATGCCTACGGGGGACTGTTTAATTACGCGGTTCACTTATAAACGATCAATTTATTGCCTTTAAAAACGGTCGAATGGATCACTTGGAGCGTGCCTCTAAATTCGCGATAACTTTTTCTTTTAGGTACCGTTAGGAGTGTTTTAGACACTATAATTAATAGACATAAAACTTTAGCATTTAAAATGCGCCATTTGAATTTGCGTATTAAAAAGGTAATCGTGAAAACGCAATGGAAAATTTTCCACTGTGCACTTATCTTTATAACACCTATTCATTTCAAGATTTCAAATGTATGTAAATTTACTAAATTACTCATGTTCCGTGCGACGCGACGCAAAGAAAATTTGTATAAAAAAACTTAGATTTATATAATAAACAATAGCAGTAGTAATTAAAAACCTATAAAACTTACTTGAATACAATAGGGAAACATTTTATGTATCGACACGAAGTGTATGGTTTCATAGCTGTGCAACTTCACTTACCTGAAAAAAGAAAAGAAAATAATTTGATTATTTGTTACTTTGCTGTTCGTTTATTATTAGTTTAGTATTTATTTAGTTTTACTTTATCTAGCTAAACGTGCATCTCCCATTTCAAAGCTGTCAACTTTAACGGCTTCCGTCAAGCGCTTTTCGCGCCGACTTGAACATGGCTCGAACAAATCAGTCAGTAAATCAAAAGGGGCAATTCTTCACGCGCCCAACGACCTCTTTCTTTAGTACCTAAAAATAAAATCAAATGCGGCTTGTCACGCCTTCGCGGCGAAAGCTCTTTGTTTCAAGAGCATGAGTTACCAAATGCTAGTAATAGAGTTACAAACCCCGTAACTCATGCCACGAAGTCTGCGATGAGTGACGAAGTATGACCATTTTTCAAACACTCGCAGCAAGCTTCATTTAGCGCCCGAGAAAAACGAGCGATTTAATTATATGTGGCTTTAATGAAAAGAAATGCGTTTAAAATTGGGGGCCAGTATTTAGTGAACGAGCCCATCAGTTACAAAAGCTGTTCTTTGAGGGATATGATAATCCAAAATTTAATTTTATGAGGTTAATTTTTCGTACTTTTTCGTCAATTAATTTAATGTGTCTGCGTGTGCGTTTTATATTGCAATAAATGTTAAAATTATATCTGTAAATGTAAGGACGGACGGTGGCTTAAATTAATTATTTCTATAATCGCACATCCCAGAAAATATGTAAAAACTGCCCTCATTACTAATTAATTATTTAATTAACTTTATTAATTTATTTTTGTATTTTCATTTCGTAACGACAATTAACAATAATATGAACAGTTATTTATATTGGGAAAATTGCTTTGTCGATTCGGGTTTTTTTATCTTTACATCGTTCTCATTTTATCTTTTCATATTTTAGAGATGTTGTAATGATGAGGGGGAAAATATAAGGTTTTATGTTTGGTACAGCAATAAGACGTATATAGAGGAAAATGCTTTTATTTTCACAGTTTTTTTTTTTAAATTTTACTGCAGATTTTAATATAAATATATACACTATAGTGTACGTATTGAATGTGCAACTAACTCTGTTAAAACTGGACCAATTAAAACAAGGTCTAATTTACTTAATTAGTCTTTAATTAATCCAACTGCTTATTAATGAATTCAAACGTTGGACCACTGCTAAAGTTAGACGTTGAGTTTCGTGGGGTCCTGTTTGAGCGCCTGCATTTTTATCTCGCTCCTGCTCGCGCCCGCATTCGGTGCAATAAATTTTAATCTCTTTTTTTAATTCCACAAAACTCTTAATTACAAGGCAAACAAATAATTACGATCATTGGAACGCATGTGCTGGAATAATTATCCTGGACATTGTTGCCGCTGTTCGGTACAGCCGATGCCGGTATAATAAATAGAATTTTAACGACAATAACTCGATTTAACCAGATTTCTTCGTATTTTCCTGTTTTTTTTTTTGTAATTCACCATAATTGCATTTTTGTGTAACTGATGGTGTGTGCGCGTATAAATTCTCTGCCTGTTTGAGATAATGGGGGTGGTACAACTATGTACCAATTATTATAATTAATTACGTTGTTAATTAATTATTAATATTAATTATTTATTCTATTTAATTCATTATTTAATTTATTATTTAATTAAATTGGCGAACGTGTTACTCGTATGTTTGGTATACATAAGTTCAGAGAGACAGGGCCATTTGTATCTAATAGCGAACTATCAGTTTGCTACATAGAACAATGGACAAGATAGATGACAGGAAAAGGCTTGAAATCTCAAGGTTTCGTGTTAAATTGCCACAGCTGGAGGAAGCCCACCGTGTGTTATATGACCCATAAAAAAGCTTTTAGTCGTTGGTTGTTACAACGAGCCATTTTTTATTGTTATTGCGCTCTATACGCCCAGTGTAGATTATTAAATTTGCACTGATGGGAGTATATCTAGTTGCTTTAAAATTGGCAAGTTGAAGGGTTAAGAATTTATTTGTAATTGGACATCAAAATCATAAAATACCTATTTATAATATAGTGGAAAATCTTTAATATTTCCATTTTAGTATCTATTGTTTCATCTAAGTTTATTTGTTTGTTTATTTAATAAATATTAATTTATTTATTTATTAGTATAGTACATGGGAGTACCTATCGTCGAGTTAAATAAAGATGAGTGCGATATCAGGCAATTATTGCGGTTAAGCCGGCGGGCAGTAACCCGCATGCTGCATAAAACTTTATGGGCCCATAGTTTTACCACGCACACACACTTTATTGGGGTTGTCAACTTTTATTATGATCGAATGTTCTACATTTTGTCGGCAATTTCGCTCCATTGCGTGCGAGCAACGCAATGGGAGGAACCATTAGGGCGATCTTTGTTTATTGGAACAATCAGCTCAATATTAGACACCTACACCTTGTAATAAGCAAATGGAATACATTTGAGCTTGATATGGAATGTTATTGCTGCAGGGTGATTTGAAATTTCGTGCAGTGACGCTGGAAAGTTATTCTGATCGTCCCGAAATTGTTAATTGCAACTCACACAACTGTGTAAAGTAACAATTAAACGTGGTAACACCAACTACATGTCTACATGCATGAGCTAATTATCATTTGTTAAACGAGCTGGAAGTAGTATTATCAGAAAGTTATTTCAAGTATCTAGCCAATTTTCAGACATAATCCTGGAGGGAACAAATGAAAATGTAACCTCGTACAGATATTGTAATACCGACAAAACATTGTTATTTTTACCATATATATGTAGTGTATGTGTGTTACATTAATGCATAAAATTTAAATAAGAAACATCAGCCGCCGGATTCAGTCTTTAATTATTGACAGCAATTACGTATGGTTGGGACTGTTAACACATGACCTGCCGACCAGCCTCACATAAATCTGCATAATAAAGCCCATATTACAAGCGCACACACGAGATGATTGATGGACGAGCTCGCTGCATGCAGATAGGTGGATTGCCCAATGTTACCGTATTCCACTTTTAAAATTTTCGCCGCGCCTTTTGCCCTTTGTTCGTGTGTATCAAGATTACAATGATTGCTATGCTGCACAGCGATGATGAAATGAAGATGCTCCCTAGCCTTGAATGACTCGATCCCGCTCGTGCGGAGATGAGAAACAATGCTGGCACGTAAATTGTTTATTTATTTATTTCTACTTCATCCGCGATTTTACACCACAAGCTGTAATGGGCATTATCAATTCCATGCTTCTAATTATGCAGCAATGCCATGAACTCATAATTTAACGCAGACAAACATGCCGCGGCTAATCATGCCCCGATGCTGAAGTGAGGTCATGCTCTGAAACCGCTCATTAGCCGTGAAATGGGCACATAACTATAATTGAATTTATGAAAATTTGCGAATTAATCGAACTTTTAGGCCTGATAATGGCAGCCCGCGGTAATCACGCGGCATTATCTATATGATTAGTCTATCAACGGAGACTGAGTTGGTGTAACCGGTAGGTGTGTAATCTATCAGCTATAAAGGTAGCCGTGTACGTAAATATTCACTATTTAACGATATTTACGTATAGTTTGGAATTTTGCGGAAATTATCATGTGGGTAGATTATTGTTTATCGGCTGGGGAGAGATAGTAATCTGTAGGTGAGATAACTGATTCTTTGGACAAAAATGTAAATCCTAATCTATTTTCTGGGTGAAATGTTATCAGAAATATATGCACTACAAAAATGGTCGGATTGTTCAACGAAATGACTAAAGCCCGATTTCCGAAACGATACATATCCTTTTGTCAATTATCGAACCAATCAACGACCAGAAATCGGTTTCGTTTCCATGGTAATTTTTGAAATAACAATAGCTGATTGGTTTAATTACTATTGAAAGGATATCTATCGTTTCTGAAATCTGGCATAAGTTGTAAAAAATGCTTAGTTTGTAAAGTCTATGCTGGTAAATAAAATGTAGGTGTAAAAAAGTCTATGATGTAAAAAAGCCTACGTTGTAAAAATGTCTACGTTGTAAAAAAAGTCTACGTTGTAAAAAGAGCCTACGTTGTAAAAAAAAGTCTACGGTGTAAAAAAGTCTACGGTGTAAAAAAGTCTACGTTGTAAAAAAGTCTACGTTGTAAAAAAAAGTCTACGGTGTAAAAAAGTCTACGTTGTAAAAAAATCTACATTGTAAAAATAATCTCAGTTGTTAAAGAAATGTAAGTTGTAAAAAAGTGTAAGTTGCAAAAAAGTCTAAATTGTACCTACACAATTCCGAGTGTAACAAAAGTTTAGGTTGCAAAAACGGCCCAGATTTTATTTTTACTTTTCTTTTACAGTAGGAGGTTTTAAGGGCGCCTTGTCTGCATGTAGGATGACAAGAAGCAACACGTGAGCCCGCAGGCTGCGCTCGTGCGAAATGCAACAATCAAGGAAATAATAAGGTTTATATTTAGAAAGAACGACGTAATCGCGCGAGATGATGTAGTGGAGAAAGAAAACAAAACAACAAAAATACAACAACCTGTGAGCATGTGGGTGAGTAATCGATTGTAAGAACTTGAATAAGAATTGCGTTCAAAAATAATGTAGGCAAAGGACGTTTGCAAGGACCTGATCCGCTGCGGGTCAGGCCTTTTTTACTCGAACAATTTTTAAAGCAACAAACGTACTCGTTTAATCAATGGTATAAACCAATACGCCACGCCATAAAATTCCCTACATAATATTGAAACGTAAACAAATCGCTTGCAGATGCAAATGCAAGTTTTAGTATTTGTTCCCAGTTTTATTGACTGTACACACATAAATCTTACATATCACATCTGTATGTAAATGCCTAGATATATAAATATATTTGGTTAATAACAATTACGTCATTTTACTATAGATAGGTTACATAAATACATAATGATTACTATCGTGTCTAAGTATTTCAGGTGCCTGTGAATTTACTACGTATGCAAAATACGTATGAATTTTATGTACATTAATAAGAGGAGAATGGATTCATCATCTGATTGCGAGAAAAGGATGTTGGCTGTTGTTGTGGTCAGAAACGTCAGGCGGTCTACTCACAAGTATGATCTAATGGTTGTGACGTCCCTTGTGACGTCGCGGCACACCATTCTTTAATATTAAACATTACTCAGTGCCTTCATGGTCACATTTCAGTACTTGCAGGACAACACTCTTCATTATTTATTGGATATTCATTACTTATTGGATATTCATTACTTATTGGATATTCATTACTTATTGGATATTCATTACTTATTGGATACTCATTACTTGTTGGGCACAAATTTTCATTACTTATTGGATACAAGTTTGTGTTATATATCAGACACAAATTTATTTACATAAATTGTTACTTATGATTTCTTTTAATTATAATTTTTGTCCATCACAGTTATCATAGCAGATATCGAAAAATTACTTCAATCGCTCTGCCCGTTCCTAATTACATATGCAATTCGTGGGTGGTAGGTGTAACAGCTCACTTTGATCTATCGCGAACGCGGTGAATTGTTGAGCTCATACTATTATGCACACCTATGTTACACATTTCTTTGCAATTCGCCAATAGCTCTCCACGAAAGCATAAATTAATATACTGAGTGTTCCAGCCATTGAGATCGGTCCGCAAGGGCTTGCCCATATATCGAATAATCTCTATTTATAGATATGCGATTTTTTGCATGCGAACGCTGCCGGTGCTTTTGCGATTAGCATTCTTCTGCGTGCTCGCCCCGGGACAAAATACGAACTCTGTTCTTGCTCACACATCTGGCAGATTGTTTTTTTTTCTTAAAATATCTGCTGATTTTCAATCGGCATGCACATACGAATCCAGTTAAGTCTGCACCTAAATCCGCAACAATTGCCAACGAGAAGTTACAAACAAACATGAAGGCGCAAACAAACAAGTTGTATGCGATCTATAAGAAAGCAAATGCAAGCCCAGAAGCAAACAGGTGGCCCTATGTATAATTTAGCTAATGGCATGCATTAAGCTATGTATGGTCTCTCTCATAAGTAAGTTTATTATTACTGTTGTTGTTATTAGTATTATTATTATGTATAACAACAACAGAGGAAACAAGCAAATAAGCTAATTGGTTATACTTCTTGGGGGTGTTAAAAAGAGCAAACAATCATGCAAACAGTCAAGCATTCAGAGGAAGGTATAATGTAGGAAAACCACGTGAATTATTGTTGGCAACAAAAGTACCATAGTCGTCTATGAACACACCTCAGATTGTACTAAAACGTTGAGAACTTTTGAAAGAACTTTACGAATTAATCAAAGCATTTTTTAAGAAATCTGAGAATGTGTGAAGGAATCGATAAATCTCTAAAAAAATAGATAAATCTCTGAAAAAATCGATAAATCCCTGAAAAAATCTGTAAACCCCTGAAACGTCAATAAATCCCTGAAAAAAATCTATAAACCTCCGAAAAAGTCAATAAAACCCTGAAAACATTAATAAACCCCTACAAACATTAATAAACCCCTGAAAACATTAATAAACCCCTGAAAACATTAATAAACCCCTGAAAACATTAATAAACCCCTGAAAACATTAATAAACCCCTGAAAACATTAATTAACCCCTGAAAAAATCAGAGATTTCTTTATGAAATCTGGCAATTTCTAAAGCAATCCCAAAATTCCCGAAGGAATCCCAGAATTGCCGAAGTATCTCAATAATCCCGGAATCGCCCGGATTCCCGCAAGAATTCCCCCGGATCCTCGTAAGAAATCTCCCAAGAATGCCCCCACGAGGAACCTCAAGGCAACCTCGGCAGCCCTCCGGAATGGCTCCGGAGAATCCGGGCATTTCGAATCCGACTCCGGGGAATCCGGGGGCTGCAGGGAATCCCCGAAAGAATCGTGTTAATAGCGCATAGACTGGCCAAGTTAGATCGTCAGAGCAAAGAAAGCATGAGCAGGCATCAGGCAATTTAGCATTTTAATTGCGGACAGATAGGTAAATAAACATTATTAGTAGATAACATTTATTTACCTCTTTCTATGACACCTGCTTCCAGAGACTGAACAAGAACCACGTTTCGGGGGTCCCAGCAGCCGGTGCGTCAGTCCGTCTTTCTCGCAATAAAACCGGAATAGAACACAGAGGAACAAGTGTCTCAGTCGGGGGGTCCAAGTTAGCCACTTGTTCACATAATCTGCGGAGAAACACTCTGAACAACTGGAATAAGGATAATTCGCGCTAAAGCTTATGAACATCGCATATGAACAACTGTACAGCGTCGTATCTATCTGCGCGCAGCGCCAGACTCAAACATAACCCACTCCTGAACGTGGATTCGCATATATACGGGCTAAAAATAGAAGCTGATGTCATATCGGGGGGGCCCGATTGGCTCGCGCTTATGTCATGGCCGCGCTGATTGGTTGGAACCCGGAGCTGGCAGTCACGAATTTCAGATATATCGTTGCCCGCGCGGACTTCTCACTTCAACTACAGATCGAAAACAAAACTCTGAAGCCTCGAGGATTTTTTATTGCGCTTCCCGCTCCTTTCCTTCCTTCCAAGCGTTCGCGTTCGGGCTTGGGCTATTTATTTATAGGCGGATTCGGCCTGGCCCAGCTTGGACCCTTTTTCAATCAATATTATCGGTGTAACTCTCGGTAACAGTTTGAATGAACCTGACCTAACCTAAGCTACTGTTTTTTTTAACTATCTAACTTAACCTATCTTGAAATCCCTTACTAAGTGTTTGACCTAACCTAAGGTTCTTAGTCTGACCTAAGGTTTAAAATCGATCTAAGGTTTTAAATCGATCTAAGGGATTAAATCGATCTAAGGTTTTAAATCGATCTAAGGGATTAAATCTATATAAGGTTTTAAATCGATCTAAGGTTTTAAATCGATCTAAGGGATTAAATCTATATAAGGTTTTAAATCGATCTAAGGTTTTAAATCGATCTAAGGATTTAAATCGATCTAAGGTTTTAAATCGATCTAAAAGGTTTCATATCGATCTAAGGTTTTAAATCAACCTAAGATTTGTATGCCGCCCTAAGGTTTTTGGGAGGACCAAACCTAAATTTTTTGGGCTAACCGAACCTAAGCTAGCACTTATTTGGTCAATCTGACTTAAGTGTATGGCATAATGAATGTTTTCTGTCTACGTCCTAATTAACTAGCGTTGTCTACTACATCCGGATCGAACGACGTTCCTTGATGGGTCCCCAGTCGCGTCGTTAAAGCTAATATTGTTAGCGTTACTGTTGTTGTTTAGTTATAATGAATTGTGCCGAGAATGAGAGTTTATTGTGCACACTTTCTGCCCAATTTACGTATTACGGCATTTACACAAAAACAAAGAATTTGAGCATATTTTGATTTATCAATGTCTATGCCTACGTTTGTTTTTTCAATCAATGTCTATACATAGCAGACACATTGTTTTTATTATTATTAAATATGCCGTACATACGAACAAATCACAATAAGACAGCCAGTAAGTCTGCTTTGCCTCCAAAGGTGTTTGTGCACAATTACTTTTTCTATTCAATCCCGAGACAACCCAAGGCTAAACACAACATTCAAAGGCACATACATGGTTTAAATTTAAATCATTATTGTTTAAGCTATGCACGCTTATTAAATTAACTGACTTCAGTTAACTTGGAAAAATATAAATGTGTGCCTTCTAATTAACCAATGTCGAGAACAAAATTTTGTACACCTTCAAATACAAACTCACGTACATGTACACAAACGCACACATAAATACACACACACACACACACACACACACATACACAAGCAGTCAAACACACACATACACAAGCAGCCAAACACACTTATACACACATACTGGAATATTGGCCATAAATTCCAATTGACATCTCCATTTACGAAATTTCGAACGGTAAAGGTGAGAGGTGTGTTTGGGCCCGTAGAATAATGGACGGTAATAATCAAAATCACCTTGCGAGTAATTTTACGATGTACGTATTTATACACTTTTATTACTCAGCTTTGCTTTTTTAATTTCAATATTTATGCAAGCCATTAATTGCCAGCATTTATTTAATCGATGCTTGATGTTAGGACACTGGCGGAGCATTTATTAGATTTGCGGCTTTCCACCGGCACCGCACACTATCTATATACACATTATTACTTATCGTTAATAATAATTGTTGTATTTGAAAAAGCAGCTCTAACAAGCCGTATAAGTGCTAAAGGTAACCTTCGGAGGCGCATTAAAATATTTCAGCTCCTGTATGTTTTAATTATGTAGCGTATTTACATTTATATGGAAAGGACCCCACTTGTCAGGAGGATTAATACAATGTAATTTAATACATTCGGTGATCATTTATATTCGCGTGTTTACTACTTTCTGAAAAATAAAAAAAAAATTTCTATGCGTAGAAACACATTGGAATATACATACATCTGAACACATAATATAATAAAATAATAAATTTTGCGCTTGGACAAACAAGCACAAATAATAGCTATCAGCATTCAAGCTTTAGGACCCATAAATAAAGTACTAATGACTGATTTATAAGTTGCGTTTGTTCCACATGAATGTGCCAGCAAATTCATTTATATATAAAGCGAAGAAAACAATACACAAAAATGCGTGGCTATGTGTACTATATCATGTACATAACACTATGTTATCCATCCAGCACCATATTATGCATATAACAATAGCACTATAACACTAACATTAACCATATAACACTGTATTATGCATATAACACTGTATTATGTATATAACACTGTATTATGCATATAACACTATTATGCATATAACACTATATTGTACCTACATTATTACCACATTCACGCGTATGCACAGGTAAATAAATACACACACAGTCCAACAATTAACTTTAAAGACTGGGCCTATAAAACGCAAGGAAATGAATTACACGTAATCTCATAATTGTTTTGTTCAAAATAATTTCCTCTTGCTTCAAACCACTTGTTTTCGAATTGTAATTGTGTATCATTTTCCAGCGATTCTCTACTATCCAAAAATCGTTCATGCGACAGGAAACATTTGATTGACTCTAAAAAACATCGCCGTTCATTAACTGGATCAACCAAAATACTTCGAATGCACTTTTATCAAGTTTCGTGTTGAATATAACGACCGCTTTTTCTTCCATTTTCAACAATAGCTGAATAGTCCTGAATGGGGTTATTGTCAAGTCATGTTGGATATAAAGAAAAAGAAGAAGAAAAAGGAAATTAAACACAATTCCACCAATTTTCACGTTTTAACCTTGAATGAGTTTACCCAGCCTGCACTGAACGTTTCAGTTCACGTTTCTCCTTTGCAAGTTTAAAGAATCAGAGGATATGTAAACAATTGTTGTAAAATTTACATACCCTTTATGTGCATAGTAAAAACGTAATC
>JAWQRP010004319.1:0-12044 GCA_033557875.1 Quadriops clusia | reverse complement strand
CCGGGAGATTTGTAAAAATTAACCTTCAAATATTGCTGTCTTTGCCCAATAGATGATTTGTTACCTGTTTTCAGAACCAGGTGTTTTACTGAGTTATTTCCCTTCCCTTTTGTTCTGAGACCGTGTAGGATGAGATTGAATATTATTGCACTTTGCCACCCTACTCCACGGATTTTGGGTCTACGGATTTCAACGATGGGAGCCTACTACGACGACAATCACTTTGAGCCATTTTTTCTACAGTAATACAAAGGCTTATGCGCGTTTGATTTCTCGACTTTTGAACGTCATGTCCGGGATAGTGGAATCATGGAGATTCTATTGCTTGGTCCTCGACATCCGAATCGTTACAGTATGTACTCCCATGACTTGGCTTTCCACTAAGAATCCCATCGAAAAATGAAAGTTGAGAGTACATTCTTAGCTCTAAGCAACAATACAGAATAATGTTCGCAAGCGCAATTAATAATAATGATTTTTTAACTCCCCTGTCTCTCCTTCATTAAAGAGTGTTTACACACGTGCTGGTTGGCTGCATGGATTTGCGCTCCTGCATCGGGGAAAGATGGATCTCACCCGAGGGCTGAGGGTTTCCGGGTTAATGCAGGGCGGTAGGACGAAATTAATTTCCTGCAATGGATAGCGAACTACACTATAAATCGTGAATGTTACTCCGTTCGGGACGTCTCTATGCCGCGTTAGCGGTGTATATAGGCGGGAACCGAACGCATCCAGCAAGATGATGGAGGAGAAAACGAGGAGAACACCGGAGGGATTAGTACCAGTATAGACTCCGGGAGGGCGAAATATTCCGGGACAATGAAATACTCCGGTTTAGGGGGAGATTTTCTGAGGGAGATCAACCACAGGGTGTAATGTTCCTGGGAGTGATGTGTTCCAGAACGTTATACAAGTATATTCGAAGGGGTTAGAAGATCCAAATTGAGAGAAGTTCCAAAGTGGAAGAAGATCCAAAGAGTGAGAAGCTTCCAACAATGAGAACTCCCAAATGGTGATATGTTCAAATGATGAGAACTTCCAAAGGGTGATATGTTTAAATGATGAGAACTCCCAAAGAGCGATATGTTCAAATGATGAATTGAACTAAAAGGTGTTCCAAGCATTGACAAACCTTCACCATAAGGGAGAACAAGAAGTAGATAAATAAATGCCTCCACAAAGATTTTCACCGTGACTATCCTCTACGCCCTAGACTGTGTCCTCGCAAGGCGACTGATCATTTTTTCAGCCCCTTCTGTTATGTAGCTGTAGCTTCAATTACTGAAATTGCACTTCGTTCGGCAATCCAAATATTTGCTAATCCTTAGCGCTCAGTTTGCTCGCGTTGCATCCTAAGAGATTGAGGCCGCTGATACCAGCAGCAACAGCAGCGGCGGCAGCAGCAATATTGCGACAGAGAGCCAATATTTGCACAATTCTTAAGCTCCATTGTATATGATAATCAGGAGATCGGGGGAATCGACGTGCGTCTCGAGCTGCTAGATTTTGCGGCTCGGCTCATCAATCAGGCATTGACAATTGTTACGCGACCGTACACCTGCAGTATCAGTCTATCCATCAATCTAGCGGGCGTGTGTGCACACTTTTGATGATGTTATCCTCCGTGGGTGGCTTGTGTCAATTTGGCGGTGGGGAAATGACGCAACAGTGAGTCGGTTACATTCTGTTTCTCTCGTAGATGAATAATAAAAGTGAAAAACGGTGGAATACGAGCGAAAAAGGAAAACTAATAATAATCACTCTTATTTAATATTTGATCCAGAATTTCCTCTTCCTAAGTAAATAACTCCGGGGGTTATTATGCCCTCTGAGCGGCAATAATAACACGAAACGGGGAAAGAATTACAGGCAAAGTTGGCCGAACTGCGAGCAGACGGGAGAGGCTGGGGGTGGCATTAATCAGAAAACTTTATCTGCGGCCATCGAAGAAAAGTTGGCTGAATGCGGCTGCGAATGATAGCGATTCAAGGGCTACTACAGTTGGCTCTGGCTGCTCAAGTATAGGAGATTTATGGATTTGATTAAAAGCCATTAAATCCCGTGCACTTTGTTAAGAATTATTTCCCGGCGGCTTGGAGCTTTTTCCTTCCCTTGTTACTCGCCTTTACACATTCTCGCCGGCGATCATTGCAATAACAAAGTTTTTTGCCTCACCGAGAGATTGTTTCCTTTTTACTCCTCAAAATAACAAGCGCATTTCCATTTAAATTCGGCACAGAGCCCGCAGTTACTAAAATCAAATCCGAGCTATATTTTTTACCGCCCCAATTCAATTCTCCGTTTCCAATGTGCTGCTCGGCAAGATTTCCGCACCACAAGGGCGGCATATTTCGATGAAACAAAATAATGTTAGCTAGAAGTTGGTTGCAAGTACTTTAACTTAGTCGAGGGCGGCCTAGACGTGCCCCCTGCCCCCGACCCCCCGAAATAACCTCCCATATTCGAAAGCGGTAAGCGGGAAAAACTTCGGCTAGATGCGAGTCGGGATGCTGGAACGCCTTGGGATAGCAATATTCCCACACCTAAACTTTCCGGAGCTAGCCTTGGTAGCCTTCTTTCTCATTCTCTCTTTCTCTCCCTCTTTATCTCTCTCTCTCTCTTTATCTCTCTCTCTATCGCTCTCTCTCTCTCTCTCTCTCTCTATCTCTCTCTCTCTCTCTCTCTCTCTCGTTTTATCTCTCTCTCTTTTTCTTTCAGTCATTCTCCTTTGCTCTTTCTCATTCAGTCTTTCTCTCTCCTTCTTTCAGTCTTTCTCTTTCATCCTTTCAGTTCCGCCTTTATCTCTATTTGTTTCTAGCTTTCGCATTATCTCTGTTTGTGTGCTAAGCAAAAACAGTAGTTTATACGTTGTTGAATATGGGCAAACAAAGTTGGTAATGTCTCCACTATAAAACTATTTCGAGAGGACGGTCCTCAGAGGTGGAAAATTCAACAAATCTGGGGAAACAAGTCCTCGGAGGCATCCAGGAGCATATTTGCTCTCGGGTGACTAAGGTTAATTTCCAGTACTTACGAGCATACCGCAGAATGAGGCAAAAAGTTTCTGGACATACCTGCAAGAAAAAAATCGCATTAATCATAGGAGAACATGACCATTTCGTATAATAATTTAATATATTATGGCCTGTTGCACATAAAATGCGACTGGCGATAATTAATTCTAACAACGATTTTGTTGTTTAGATTGGTATAAAAGCCTATAGCGTTGCTATTCGGTATATTTTGAAGGGCACTACAGGTTCGGCTCTTTTACACGAACCTTCGTCAGGTCGTACACAGATATAGATTTTTAGGAAATGCTCATTTTAAGAGCAATAGACTATACAACTCCATTTATCCGAATTCCTATTATTCGAATCAATGACTTGAAGGATTCAATTAATTTTTATAACAAAAAAGTTAGAAGATTGAACATCTAGCAAACAGCTAGGACTTTAAAAACAGTTAAAGAATTGAAGACTTACCACATATCTATGACTTTAAAGATAGTTAAAGAACTATATATCTAAGGCTTTAAAGTCAGTAGCAGGATAGAATCCTTACAAAATATCCAGGACGTTCAAGATAATTAAAGGATTGAAAACGTACCAAATACTTAGAACTTTAAAGAGAGATAAAGGAGTGAAGACGTAGCAAAGATCTAGGGGTTTAATGACAGTTAAAAGAGTGAAGACGTATCAAACATCTAGCGCTTTAAATAAGACAGTTAAAGGTGTGAAGACGTATCAAACATCTAGGACTTTAAGTAAGACAGTTAAAAAAGTGAAGACGTATCAAACATCTAGGACTTTAAATAAGACAGTTAAAGGAGTGAAGACGTATCAAACATCTAGGACTTTAAATAAGACAGTTAAAAAAGTGAAGACGTATCAAACATCTAGGACTTTAAATAAGACAGTTAAAGGAGTGAACACGTATCAAAGATCTAGAGTTTTAAATAAGACAGCTAAAAGAGTGAAGACGTAGCAAAGATCTAGGACTTTCAAGAAAGTAAAGGGGCGAAGACGTACTAAAGATCTAAGACTTTAAAACAGTTAAAGGAGTGAAGACGTATCAAACATCTAGGGCTTTAAATAAGACAGTTAAAGGAGTGAAGACGTATCAAAGATCTAGAGTTTTAAATAAGACAGCTAAAAGAGTGAAGACGTAGCAAAGATCTAGGACTTTAAAGACAGTTAAAGGAGTGAAATCGTACTAAAGATCTAAGACTTTAAAACCGTTAAAGGAGTGAAGACGTACCAAAGATCTAGGGCTTTAAAGACAGTAAAAGGAGTGAAGACGTACCAAAGATCTAGGGCTTTAAAGACAGTTAAACGAGTGAAGACGTACCAAAAATCTAGGGCTTTAAAGACAGTTAAAGGAGTGAAGACGGACCAAAGATCTAGGAGTTTAAAGACAGTTAAAGGAGTGAAGACGTACCAAAAATCGAGGGCTTTAAAGACAGTTAAAGGAGTGAAGACGCACCAAAAATCTAGGGCTTTAAAGACAGTTAAAGGAGTGAAGACGCACCAAAAATCTAGGGCTTTAAAGACAATTAAAGGAGTGAAGACGTACCAAAGATCTAAGACTTTAAAGACAGTTAAAGGAGTGAAATCGTTCCAAAGATCTAGGGCTTTAAAGACAGTTAAAGGAGTGAAGACATACCAAAGATCTAGGGATTTAAAGACAGTTCAAGGAGTGAAGACGTACCAAAGATCTAGGGCTTTAAAAACAGTTAAAGGAGTGAAGACGTACCAAAGATCTAGGGCTTTAAAGACAGTTAAGGGAGTGAAGACGTATCAAAGATCTAGGGCTTTAAAGACAGTTAAAGGAGTGAAGATGTACCAAAAATCTAGGGCTTTAAAGACAGTTAAAGGAGTGAAGACGGACCAAAGATCTAGGAGTTTAAAGACAGTTAAAGGAGTGAAGACGTACCAAAGATCTAAGACTTTAAAGACAGTTTAAGGAGTGAAATCGTACCAAAGATCTAGGGCTTTAAAGACAGTTAAAGGAGTGAAGACGTACCAAAGATCTAGGGCTTTAAAAACAGTTAAAGGAGTGAAGACGTACCAAAGATCTAGGGCTTTAAAGACAGTTAAAGGAGTGAAGACGTACCAAAAATCTAGGGCTTTAAAGACAGTTAAAGGAGTGAAGACGGACCAAAGATCTAGGAGTTTAAAGACAGTTAAAGGAGTGAAGACGTACCAAAAATCTAGGGCTTTAAAGACAGTTAAAGGAGTGAAGACGCACCAAAAATCTAGGACTTTAAAGACAGTTAAAGAAGTGAAATCGTACAAAAGATCTAAGACTTTAAAGACAGTTAAAGGAGTGAAGACGTACCAAAGATCTAGGGCTTTCTTTAAAGCCGCTTAACATTTAGCACAATCGCGATCATCTTGAGTTATTGATTCGTTTATCCGAATTTCTAATTATCCTAATCAGGTCTGACAAACATCAAAACCGACAAATGGAGTGCTACTGTATAATAATTTTATTATACACGTATATATATATTTACATCTATATAATAATAATATAAGTATAACGATTTTAGTATAAAAAATTTATTTGTGCACAGCACAACACCTCTAATCAGCAAATTAATATTCTATAATAATTAGAAATTTATCAAGCACCAAGTGCCCTTTGATGAATTCCAAAGCGACTATAAGCCCTACCTAACACACATTCCGGATTTGCCTCCGCTCACGTACCTCTACACGCGGCCCAATTTATTTATTTGCAATAGATCCTCGTTGTTTGAAGTCCCCCGGAATGTGTTTCATATGGCGACACGGGGCCGCCGGATAATATATTCATAATTTGAGCTTTTGCAAATCATTAGGGATCGCAAACATCAGCATTTTAACTTCTATCCCCGAATTACAAGTTTTTCACTAATCCACTGATTTATGGCGCGTATTTGTATTAACTTCGCTTAATTGCGTGCACATCGCGTAAATATGCAAACGAGCGGTGAAAATTCCCGAGCTGACAAAAAGGCTCGTGTGCACTACAATAATTGTATTAAAACATCATTGTGATTCATTTGGATAATAATTAAAACCACGATAGGGTTTTTATTATTTCGGTAACTTGCTATTATGCATATATTATGTGCTATTACATACCTACTTGTATTTTACATAATATGTGTTTTAGTAACGAAATACATAAGTAGATGTTTTTATATTACGAATCAAACGGAAACTGAATGTGTATTATGTCTGCAAAAACATGTTTGGTACTTTATAAAAGCTTTTATAAAAACACATATTATATATTTATGTGTAAGACTTTTTTATTTCGAAATAATATACTAATGCGTGTATGTAGTATATTCGTGTCCTAGCCCTAGATTTCTTTAGCTTATTTTCAAACCTTTAGTGTCTTATTAGTCCTAGCCTTATATTGAAAGTTTCTTCTTACATCTCACGCTACCAATAGAATACATAGAAGGTGTGCAATAACAGTGCAGGCTCAAGACTAGCACCTGGCTCGGCCAGCTGGCCGATACCCCCGGTTAATTTCGGCATTCAGGGAGATATTTCCGAGGAGCTCACGCGTGACGGCACCTCCATTTCTTATTTGTCTCGCGCAAGATTGCATTTATGGCGGAGGAATTGTTTGCCGACGACCGCGGAACGAAGTGTGCCATGATAAATGGCAATATCTAGACTTTGAGCTCGTCCCGCGGGACCGGAATCGTTGCAACGAGAAAAATGACGCGCTTTAAGGAGAGAATGGAAGATTTAGCGTCGCCATTTATTCGGACTCGCTTATTGACATTTTAAATGTTCACACAATTGGAGAGTTATGGCCCCCAGCCAGCGGAATGAGGAATGCTACCAGTGCCTCCGGATGTACATATTGTATTATAAATTTAATATTAGTAAAAATTTATGGAGATAGGGGACACTGGGATCGATAAAAATATACTGTTTAACTCTTTAGATATTGCTTTACGATATCTCATTGACTAAATTTTAGTTTAGTAATGGAATTCTACTGTATATGTTTGAAAATAAACTAAAATTAAAATTCGCCAGAACCTGCAAATCTAGCCCGAAAATCTCCATCCCCACGTTTATTCAGGCCCACCCTGTTTACACAGCTTCCTATAAGATTAGCAATTTCTCTTGCACTTCAGCCGGTGTTATCTTTACTACAGGCCCTACTTTAAAGATAAAAGTGCTAGAGGCTGCCCTACTCGCTCGGCGGGAATAGACATTCGGCAATGGAAAGTACTCCAGCCAGCGAGGGCCCAACGCGCGTTTGTTAGCAGGAAATCTCTTCCGAGGCGCCTGAAATAATCCCCGAATAAAAAAGGGTCTGAGGGAGCCGAACGAGACGGAAAGAAAACTAGGAAATGTATGCGGTAATAAACCGCCTTAGACGCTTTAGAACTAGTCCCAAATAACAAATAATGACATCTAAGGATGAACTAAGGCAAACCTTAATTTATTTTCTTTTACTTTATACTCACATATTGGTGTATAATTTTAAATGTATATAATTTTATATGTTTGCAATGTACTGGATGCATAGGTCTTTCCTCTTGTTAATTACCTGCTGGAGCATGTCCAGGAAGTGGGCAATATAAATACAGAAGCACCTGGAGAACTTATTCAGTTTTGCACGTGTGTGGTATAAACATGCAAAATGTAAATGATGAGGAAGTGGATGTAGTATGTGTCAGAGAGATCGATTGGGGCCATTCTACTTTACACAGTAGTCATCCCAATATAGTATTTTAATTAGTATAGTAAAATATTTGTTTTTTAGCCAAAATTCACACTTAAACTGTAATCTGGCGTATACTAGATTGGATTTTGTTACACAACTTGGAATGCTGTTTCCACCGGATAATAAAAGCGAGGGGCCCGCCCACGCAAAATAAATCTGCAAATAGCGTCCTGTCGGCACAGACAGCAACCCTCGAAAAACAAAACGAAACGAGGCCATAAAAAAGCAAAAAAGCGGCCTATTAATAACGCGCCACAACAGAGAACATAATGGCAACAACGATCTAATGTGGTAATAAAGAAAAGAACACTTATTGAATTTTATTCGGACGGGATGCTGGTTAACAAAGCGTCCCCACCCTCCAGCATTCTTCCCTCGTTTGCTTTCCATTTGCCCATTCGCTCTCCACCTCATATTTGTTTCCTTCTTACACTCCGTTGCCGCACTCCGTTGCCAGACTCTGTTGCCCTTCTACACTCTGATTTCCCTTCTACACTCTGATTTCCCTTCTACACTCTGATTTCCCTTCTACACTCTGATTTCTCTTCTACACTCTGATTTCCCTTCTGCACGCTTCTATTTTCCTCTTCCCCTTGGATGCTCTATCTCCAACCTGTCTCATCCACTACACTGTTTCCGATTCTCTTGCAATATGTTCGCCATCCTTTTCCAACCAATTCCATCCATCGAACGCAGGCCTCTTCTGTGAGGTATTCCTCCCTGCGTGTTGACCATCAGGGCACGTGGGATCAACTGGCTGGCCAAATGGGCTACATTTTATCTAATGTTTGCGGCCCACAAGAGAATTCGAGTACGGTTGCAATAAAAGGGGTCTTTTTGCCCCTTCTGTGGGGCCATAATGCCGGTGTCGGCTCGGGGGTGGGATATTGATTGGTCCAGTCGAGCTTGACCGGATGAGATTGTCCTGCTGCAGCAAGGCTGCTCTTTTTGGATACCTAACTACCCTATATGCGAGGGTTAACGATTACAAGCGGAATATGGGCCTTAATGGAGAATTATTATGGATAATGGAGCCGACGGATTGTTTCGGCGAAAGGGGAAGTCCCTATCTGTTGGATTTCATTTGGATGCTTCCTCATTCGATAACGATTTATTCACATAATAGATCTTCGTTTGGGGAGGAAAGTGATGTGGTAAAAATGACATGTAAGCACATAGTGTTAAAGTTTAGATTCTAAACCGTTCAGTTTTATGTATAAGAATAATTTTCTTAACCAATAGAACGTGTAATAAAAATATTTAGAAAATCATTAAAACGTCTAATAATTTTGTTTTCAAATTATTGGGACTTCGAGCTCGCTCGCTTCGCGAGCTCGCCGCCTCGCGCCTTCGGCGCTCGTTTTTTAATACACTCAACTGGAGCGTTTAAAGTTCAACTATATGTTACCCAAAATATAAGATCATAGTTAGCAACTATTAAATATTAATTTTATTGTTTTTTTAATTCCCTTATAGCACCTATTTTAAACTTTATATTCTAAACCATCCCGTTTAATGTACTACTATAAGGTCATTATCACTTTCACCGTAACTACCCTAAGCATAAGAACAAATAAGAAAAGAAATCTAAATCATTAGAGTTGATAATAATAAAACGTTTCCAAATTATTAGAGAAGGTAATAAAATATTATCTCTAGTAATCGCATAAGTGCACTAATTTTATAGGTACATTCACGACTGCTTAGTGACGAAGAAGAGTGCAAATTTGACAAGTATTGAAAACCCAACAGTTCAACTGTATGTTACCCAAAATATAAGATCATATTTTATACTAATTAATTATTATATTTGGGTATATTGTCCAGTAATTAAACAAAGTTGTATAATTGTTTTTAATATATTCTTTATTTTATTGTTGTTTAGCTTTCAGTCATGTTTACAACCATTATTATATTTTTTATTTTGGGTATTTAGAGCCTTAACTTTTTTGTTTTCAAAATATTTATTTCTCGACGTTTCGCCTTTATTATTTAGGCATCATCAGGATACAAAATATATTATAACAAAATTAAAAACTAAAAGTTAACTATAAGTATATCAAAACAGAAATAATAATAGACATTAACATAAATATGAAACATGAAATATTTATGTTAATGTCTATTATTATTTCTGTTTTGATATACTTATAGTTAACTTTTAGTTTTTAATTTTGTTATAATATATTTTGTATCCTGATGATGCCTAAATAATAAAGACAAAACGTCGTGAAATAAATATTTTGAAAATAAAAAAGTTAAGACTCTAAATACCCAAGAATAAAAAATATAATAATATATAGTGAGTCAAGAAATAATAAATATTTTAAAAAAATGTTTTACCAAAAACCTTTTTTTGAAGTATTATTATAATCTCTAGGTGAGACTTTCCGCAGGACGAATGACTAACAATATTGATATTGGGTAAATTTCCACTTCTTGTACCGAGGATAATGTTTACATACAGTATAACGTAAGACAACATTGTCTCGTGAATAATATTATTTTGATTTCAACTGTTTCGCCCAGTTAACTATACACATTCAGTAAAATTAGTATAATAAACATGTTTGTGGCCTGAGCGAAACTGTTGAAATCAAAATAAAATTATTAACGAGAAATTCTTATTTTACATTGTATATAAACTAACAATAAATTAAGGGTAGGTACTATTAGCATGGCAGTCAAGACATTGTTGTTTTTACAGAAGTAGATGACAAATTTAAATAAACAAACTAAGTCAGAATAAAATATAATAAAACCCTTTGCGATCCTTGGCAGGGTTAGGCATTAAAATAATAACGTTATGGTCCAACAACGGCAGGTGAGATTCGACATCGAAATTGAAGGTATTGGCCATATGGAGAGCGAGTCCAGACTTTGGCAATGGTATGCCGCTGATTTGAGTTACACATTGGCGGCGATAAATTTGCCGCCGCCATCAGTCCTTTAGTCGTGTAAAGAATTAAATGACCTTACATACTGGGGAATGTTCACAATTGGTGGAGGCGCGCGTTGAAATTGTGCGCAGTGAAACTATGTACTTATTAGGAAAATTCTGAGAAACATAAAAGTTTATAGTTTACTAGCAGACCCGTTCTTCGAGCAGATTAGAAATGTACAAACTCTTTTTTGCCCATTTACTAGCATCGTCCAATTTCCGACCTTCAATCACCGACACCAGAGATTAGGATCACGACTTCTAGAAATTTAGAAAATGCCATGATTTCAACCTGGTAATTGTGTTCTTTAACGTGCGCGTGAATTATACCTACAACACGCGGGACTCCCGACCTTACATCGCTCCCGGACGATGAATCACGTTTTTTCATAATCAGAAAAATCATCGCCTTGGTGGGGAACGAACCTACAACCCCTAGCACTGAAAGCCAGCACTTTAGCAACTATAGGCTATTACGACGACAAGAATGTATAAACTTTTTAATAGATAAGATGTCCTTTTTTCTCCTTTATTTAAATTCTATTTTCATTAGTCTGTATTACAATGTTTTACTTTTTTGCTAAATGTAATAAGTTAAACTGTATGATAATATCGTCAATAATTGTCAAATAAATATATATGTACCTGGGATTAAGCTAGTTGAAGCCCTGGACGTAGACGAAAATATTGGCTCGAATAGTCTATAAAATACTGGGTCTTTTTGATATTATTGTCTTCCACTATTTAAAAAAACTTAGGAAATGGTTATATTTCTGGAAATATATCGAGCAAATTAAATGCTGAAGTGTCTTTTTTTAATAAACTTAATCAAAAGCTCTTTTAGTTTATTATATAAAAGTCGACTAGTTTATAAAATACTAGGTCTTTTTAACATTATTTTCTACTATACAAAAAATTAAAGAAATGGTCTAATTTCAACGCCCCTGAAAAATGTCGAGCAAACTTGATTCTAGGATATCATTTCCGACTAAATTAAGAGTAGAGTTATTTTCGGTATTGAACAAATGTTGGATAGTTTGGAAGATATAGGGCCGTCTTGAAATCATTGTCCTCAACAATACACAAAAATCGATGAAAAAGTCTTTATGGGGGCGCTCCTGAAGGATGTCGAGCAAATTTGACGCAGGGTTATGATTTCCCAGTGAATTTAAAATAAGGTCCTTTTGGTTTGGTGAACAAAGGTGGGATAGTTTAGAAGATATAGGGGTATATAAGGAATAATTGTGTCGTACCTTCTCAGCAATTTTTTCTTTATTACGAAGCTACCGGTTTCACCTGCTCGCAGGCTTCATCAGGCTTCTACAAGAAATTTCATTAATTACATTGTTATTGGTCT
>JAWQRP010004318.1:0-12045 GCA_033557875.1 Quadriops clusia | reverse complement strand
ATCTGGTTAAAAAAAAAAAAAAAAAAAAAAAAATGTAGGCCGTGAACAGTGTGAAGTTAGCTAACTGAAACGCGTTTCAATTTGAAACATGTTTAATAAGCGCTTCTGGAATACGCTCAAAAAGAGGGCGCTCGCAACCGAAACGAAGCGTACATCGCTTCAAGTTTCTCAAGAATATGCATCTACTGCGCATGTCCGCTACGTTTAGAAACGCTACCATTGGTCACTAAAACTTAAATTCGTTTCACTTTACATTTTGGCCGAGTGAACGCACTACAACCCTGTTAATTATACGCCTGAAGAGCTCTTTATATTTATATTTTGGGATAAACATACGTACAAATTAATTTAAAATGAAGTAATGAGCATTGCGTAAACATATCTAATTAAAGAGATAAAACCGGAAATAACAACATACCAGGTCTCGAGAACAGGCAGCGTTTCAAGATGGGCAAACGGATCTTCTTGGTCGGAGGTCGTACGATTGCGTCGAAGAGTTTCTTCACGATTTGATATCAGAATGAGTTGTTGGATGTGTGTGTGGCGTCGCGCGTCGGCGCCGAGCTTATTTTTTAAAATTTAACAGGCCATGCTTTCTACCATTGTAGATACTATTATAATTACTGTACGAGGATAGGATGTCAATTGTCATTTTGTAATCTGAGATTTAATGTATGTATTAAATGTGTATAAACCTGTTATATGTTACTCGGACACTAACTCAGTTTTTGCTACATAATTTTTTTCCAGCCCCTCCTGTTAAATGAGTTGCTGACTTTCGATAACTTTATCTATTATTTTATTGTGTTTATGTAAAATTCTTTGTGATTTCTGCATTTTGCATTGCTATTTTGTGCTACTTATATTATATTAAAGTGGAATTGATAGAGAAACGTACACACTACAACATGCATTTGGAGAAATTAATCGAGAAAAAATATTGAAACCCGTTTAAATTTTGAAAAATTTGCACAACAATATTAATTTCTTGTTTCTCACATAAAAAAATGGGATTCCCTTTAAAAACACAAACTTTTGCTTCAAAAAGCAGAGGGTTTTTCCTTGAAAATGATGTGCACAACATTTTCGTATGATCATTTTTCTCGGAGTTACGCAGTTTGGAATATGAAATATTTGCCCGTTCGTAGGTGTTCCTTTAATTTTTTACGTCAGTTTAGAATTACGTGTATGAAAAACATACCGAAATTACTCAGAAGCTTAGAAAACATCTGTAAAGTTGTAAATGTGTGTCTTAGGATAGTATTCCGAGGAAAATAGAATTTCAAACTCAATGTAAGAATACCTGTCCAGAGAGCAACATCCCTGAAAGCAACATTTCTCGAAGGAATATTCATCCAACAAACCAATGATTATCAAATATAAAACTATTCCCAACTAAAATATGTTCCAATGAACAAAAATCAATTCTTTCCAAAACAATACTCAACCAAACAGTACATTTCAAAATGTTTGTTTTAAGAAAAACTGTTCTGAATAAAAACATACATGTTCAAAATAACATTTTTCAAAACATTAGCCTACTATATGACATGTTAAATTGTTTGTTAAGTTTATAAAATATGCAAGCACACTAACTAATGATTCAAAATAAACCAATATAATAAATGAAAACATTTAATACTTCCTGTAAAAATCTTGCAGAATGCTATTCCTCATAATGAAATTCCCGTAGCAACTATTCCAAACACGACATAACAAAAGCAATATCGAAACATAAAATTTTCTTTGAAGCTAATCATTGATAAAGGAAATAATAATCTGAACAAAACATGTTTAGAACAACAAATGATTCAGATCAAACCAACAGTCTGAATTAAAATCTCTTCAAAGAATTAAAAATTCAAACAAACATAAGTTTGTCAATATCGATTAATTTTTAATATTTGAATTATAAAAAATGCTGACACGTGGTCGGCAATTCATCGCTTCTTAAGGTGGAATTCCTATGCGACGACTGAAACGACTACAGCCGCGCAACTGTAGTCGTACGTCACTGCTATAAAGGTAAACCAATGGAGTCCTTTCCTATGGTGCGACTGTAGTCGCGCGCTCAAGACGACTCTACTCAGGATCTTTGAGTCAGACAACTCAATTGTTCTATGGAACGGTCTAGTCGTATCAGTCACGCTAAGATATTACGGAATATTGCGTATGACTGTCATTTTAGGTTATTTAATAGTAGGCAACGCATAATTGGACTGCTCAATGTTTAAATTTTCTAAATTCAAAATATATCTTTGCATTAGAATATCTTGAAAATTCTTTGTTTTCCTTGAAAAATTTATTTTCCACTGATTAACCCTTTTATTAATTTTTCTTGTACTAGACAATACTAGTGTAATATGGTTTCATATATGGAACATTTAGGAAATGTGCAACCGCAGTATTCCTCAAAATAAACATTCTTGATGTAAGCAGTACATCGTATCAGAAACATTTTCAAACTAAAAGTGTGCAACAACAGTCGGCAACAGTACAGTTCAGTACAAATCAAAATATTGTAGATGTAAATAGAACATTGTATCCGAAACATTTTCAACTTAACCAGTTAAATATTCCGTAGTGGATTGACACGTGGAACATTTAGAAACAGCAGTCGACAATACAGCAACAAGATTCCTCAAATCAAATTATTCTTGATGCTAGTAGAACATCGTATTCGAAACATTTTCAAATTAACGAGTAAAATATTCCAGAGACGGTTGTCATGGGGAACATTTAGAAAGTCTGCAACAGTAATCGGCAATACAATAAAAGTATTCGTAAAAACAAAATATTCTTCATGTAAGTAGAACATCGCATCAGAAATATTTAAATTAAATAGTCAAATATTCTACAGATGTTTAACATGTGGAAAATTTAGAAAGTGTGCAGCAGCAGTTCTCAATACAATGGAATTCTTCAAAACAAAATATTCTAGATGTAAATAGAACATCGTATCTGAAATATTTTCGAATTAACCAATCAAATATTCCACAGAGGTTTGACAGGTAGAGCTTTTAGAAAGTGTGCAACAGCAGTCGGCAATGCAGCAAAATTATTCCTCAAAACAAAATATCCCTGATGTAAGTAAAACATTTTGAAATTAACCCTTCAAATATTCCAGAAAGGTTTGACATCTGGAAAATTTGGAAAGTGTGCAACAGCAGTCAGCAATGCAGTAACAGAATTGTTCAAAACATTATATTCTTGATGTAAGTAGAACATGATATCCAATATATTTTAAATTAACCAGTTAAATATTCCACAGAGATTTGACAAGTGGAAAATTTAGAAAGTGTGCAACATTTAGAAATTGTGCAACAGCAGTCGGTAACATAACAGTATTCCTCAAAACTAAATATTTTATATGTAAGTGGAACATCGTATCTGAAACATTAACCAGTCAAGTATTCCACAAAAATTTGACATGTGAAACATTTAGAAAGTGCGCAACAGCAGTCGGCAGTGCAACAACATTCGTCAAACAAAATATTCAAAATGTAAGTATAACATCGTATAAGAAACAACTTTAAAATAACCAGTCATAAATTCCACAATGGTTTGATATATGGAACATTTAGGAAATGTGCAACCGCAGTATTCCTCAAAATAAAACATTTTTGATGTAAGCTATACATAGTACCAGAAACATTTTCAAATTAATCAGTCAAATATTGCAAAGAGGTTTTGATATCCGGAACATTTGTTAAGTGTGCAACAGCAGTCGGTAATACAACAGAAGTCCTTAAAACAAAATATTCTTGATGTAATTAGAACATCGTATCCGAAACATTCTCAAATTAATCGGTCAAATTATCCACAGAGATTTGATATGTGGAATATTTAGAATGTGTGCAACAAAAGTCGGCAATCCAGCAACAGAATTCCTCAAAACAATTTTTGTTAATATAAGTAGAACATCGTATCCAAAACATTTTAAATTAACCAGTCAAATACAAAGGTTTAACACGTAGAGATTTTAGAAAGTGTGCAACAGCAGTGGCAATGCAGCAACAATACTCCTCAAAACAAAATATACTTGATGTAATTAAAACATCGTATCCAAAACATTTTCAAAATAGCCACTTAAATATTCCAGAGAGGTTTGAAATGTGGAACATTTAGAAAGTGTGTAACATCAGTCGGCAAATCAGCAACAGAGTTCCTCAAAACAATTTTTGTTAATGTAAGTAGAACATCGTATCCAAAACATTCTAAATTAACCAGGCAAATATTCCACAGGGATTTGACATGTGAAACATTTAGATAGTCTGCAACGCCAGTCAGCAATACAACAGAAGCCCTCAAAACAAAATATTCTTGATATAACTAGAACATCGTAACCAAAACATTCTCAAATTAACCAGTCAAATATTTCACAGAGCTCTGACATGTGGAACATTTAGAAAGCGTCGAAATTGAATACCCCCAAACAAGACAATTAGTTTGCGGCAACACACGCATTATAAGGCCCATTTTACAGTTGTGCGGTTTCCGTTTATACAGTACCGAATTTGCGGTACGCGGTACGGTCCTTGTTACACTTGTGCGGTTCCCGCTTAAGCGGCACTTATCAAGTATTTCTAGCAATTATTAACTCTCTTTCTAGAACAATTCGATAAAGATAAGCAAGAGCGTCAAAATAATTCCCTCTAACAACACAATGCCCCTGCATATGATATAAATGTCATATTACCAAGAAGTTGGAGAAGTGAAGGTGGTAGAACACTTCCCGAGCCACGTAGATGAACTCTTTGCCTATAGTACTCAAAACTTTGTCCCCTTCTAGCTTTAAAAAAAAATTTAAATCTTTTTTGTTTGATTTCACTTAATTTTATAAGGTGTATGATCATTTACCTGCTGTGTTGGTGGCGTACTGCAGTATATTGATTGTTTTGTTTTTTTTTATTATGGCTTTTTAGGTCTACTTAATTTTATTTGTTTCATTGAGATGTTCCTATGAATTTCGGTTAAAGTTAAAAATCGTTGTGGATCCTCCCATAACAAAACTCCACTATTTTCCCACATTCTCTTAATTATACACATGTATTGTTAGTGCATGAATATTATGTACTTCTATTTATATTTGTATTATTTTGATGGATGAGAAATAAAGTTATTATTATTATTATTAATATTATTATTAATATTATTATTAATATTATTATTATTATTAGTACCATAAAAATATCTTCGACAACATATCCGCAGGATTATTGTGAAATTCGAGTAAAGTGCAAAAGTAAATATTTAAGTCCACTTAGTAGAATAGGACTTGTGATTGTGCAAAACAGTAAAATGAAATCTAATACGTTATCGGCAAAAAAACTAATACCTCTGTTTCTTGAGGAATTATACGACGAGGAGAATGAACATCAGAATGGTTTCCTCTAACAGGACAATGCTCTTGCACATGAGGTAAATGTACCAATAAGCTATTTAAGCCGTTATATTACTGGTGACCTTCTTAAATAATACTTCAAAGAAAAAGTTGTTGAGACTATAAAATATATAAACAAAACAATATATAATGTAGAATAAAATATTATTCTAAATAAAATACCATCCTGAAATAGATAGTACGTAAAACAAGAATATGTTACGTTTAAATTTGAAAGATATTCAAGATGTAAATAGAAATCCATGTATGAAAGGCATTCCAAAATTAAGCAGAATTTCAGAAAACACCTGTACTAATGGGTAATGACACTCGGTACACAATAAAGTGCTGGGTTTTATTAGTAATATCATGTGCGGCCATTTAAAGTCATAATAATTTTTGGATAACCATGTGTTCATTTAGGAACATTACATTGTTATTATAAAAGACTATTACAGCACTAAACATAATGAAACGAGAGAAAGTCAAATATTACTACATGGGCTTGTTTCATCATAGTGTTTCAAGTAACTTAAAATATACTGAGACTGCGCAGTCAATAAAAAGCGTATATTTTTGTTCACTGCGCCGCACAGTGATTCAAAACAATAATTTAGACGCGCAAAACTACTTATAGTTTCAATATTGATATTTCGATGCACTCAATCATTTAAATATAAGTAAATATAATGTATATGAATTTTTTATGACAATATAACCTACTATGAAAAATGTGTATACACTTATAATTAATTAATCACTATCCGATGTACTCTACTCTTGGTAAGATGGACTCTTGCTCTTCCTCGTTTTCACAATTATCTTCTAAGAGGACAATCAATTTTTTAAGGGGAGATCATCTCTTTTTGAATATCTTCCTAGCCCTACTGAAAAATGAATCGGAGGAGACTAAGAACATGTAAAATAAATCTTCTGTAGTAGCTACTCTCGTAGATTTTCTTGTCTTCAACTGTCGAATATATTTAGCATCTTTATCCTCTGACATTTGTCAAATCGCCAGTAGTGCATTATCAATTATTTCCCCTCCGTGTAATAAAATTTTATGTATACTTTGGAGCATGGAATACAAGTTATAAACTGACATAAAGTTCGACAGTGTCCCAACAAAAGTTACTGTATGCGCCAACGTTTATTTTACAGCGACTACAAATTGTTCTTAATATTGTACTAAGGGTTTGTAAAAAATCGACGAGCCATATTCCCATCATTTCCCGTACTAAATCTTGGTTTGGCATATCTGTAGATAGTACACTAACAACTCCATTTCATTTCAAAATCTACTATGAATAATTTGTTTCATTTTTGATTTGCCAGGTTTTCACATCTAATCAGTATGAAATTTGCAGTAAACATTCTAAGTTTTTGAACGACGCATGTAAATTTGATATTTTTAGATATTTAAGAAAGTTTCTCTTTGTACCTAAATTAATGGTTAATATATTGTGCATAAGTAATTTTATTTTTCTAGATATGTAAGAAAGTTTCTCTTTGTACCAGAGAAAGAAAATTATGTTATGCATATGCAATTTGTTCTTTTCTCTTAAAGTCGAAGTCGATACCTAATAAGATAGCTAAATAATTATACGGTGGACTGCGCGTCTTCACCGCAGCTCAAGTATTCAATGACGCCGTAGGACTCGACTCATTGTAAAGTAAATTACAAGTTAAAGTGCAGCTAGTTTTTGATATGTTTCATTCTATATGTTATAAGGATTTAATTGATACAAAGTTCTACTCCAAAAACCAGTCAAATGGCCAAACCCATGCAATATAAATTTAACAGTGTACTTTCGGGTATCACTCCGTCCCAATAAGAATTAATATGTTTGTTCTTTGCCTGGTTCTCGCTTATCTGGACATTCTAGAATATATTTGACGGGAAAAAACTTACTTTGTTTTTATTGGAAAATTCTACTTTTGCGCGTCTAGAAACATATCTTGAATCACTGTGCGCCGTGTCAGTACATATGTTCCAAGTTACTTGAAACACGATTGTAAAATAAAACCTATATATGTGATATTACAAAGACATTTGAATTGTGAAAGTATTAGAACAATTCCCAAACCACGAAACGCAAGAAAAATATCGTAATTAATACATCCGCAGAATTATTGAAAAATTTGAGGCACTGGGCACTCAGGAAAGAAGGCAATCTGTGTCTGAAAATGTTGAGGAATAAATAAAGAAGGTGTTTTTGGAAAATCTACATTCACACAGGTACAGAGAACAATTATTACCTTTGTTTCTTGAGGAGTTAGATGATGAGCAAGAGTGACAAAATATTTTTGGGACAATGCTCCCTCACATGAGGTAAATGTATTTTTAAGCTTTCTCAAGATACTATTTTACTGGTAACCGTCTAGTATTAAAAAGTCGATAACCAGCTCGGTTACTAGATCTCACACCTTACAAAAGAAAACCATTAGATGGTTTTATAAATGTTTAGCGCAAAAATAAGTATTAGTATTCAGACTACTGGACCATATGTACCTAATTCAAGAGAAAATATAATTCAAGAGAATTATTATTCTAAGTGAAATCATATTTCTATAATTGAATTCTTTCAATGAGAAAATAATATTCATAATAGTAATAATACTGTAAATAGAATCTATGTGTGTAAAACTATGTCAAAAGTATATCAAAAACCATTAAATGGTTTTATAAATGTTTAGCAAAAAAAAGTATTAGTATTCGGATAGCTGACCTTATGTACCTAATTCAAAAGAAAATATAATTCAAGAGAATTAATATTCCAAGTGAAATTATATTTCTAAAATTGAATTATTTCAATGAGAAAATAACATTCATACTAGCAATAAAACAATCCAAAGTTGAGCACTGACTCTAAGTTGATTCTCAAGAAGAGGTTTTTAATCCTGCTGTAAATAGAAGCTAAGTGTGTAAAACTATGTAAAAAATATATCAAAAATACTTTTGTCCCCAAAATATTTTTCACTAGTTGTTCTGAACAAAATGTTATCAACAGCGAACAAATATACTTCATCTCTGTTCGGTTACTACTTAACAAACCAAAGTTTGTCAGGATATATTTGCCTGAATAAATTATAGTTCAAGATAAATCAGTATTGAAGACAATTATTATGTCCAGTGAAAACGAATATATAAAAGTAATTTTTCTTGTATTAAAGCGTTTTTTACTAAATACATGCAGTATATAAGAAACTAAAATTCAAAGCAAAACAAGTCAACTATGAGTACTGAATCGAAATTCGCTGAAATAAAGAATATTATAACGGTACTAGAGATTTTAGTGCGCAGTAAAAATGTATTATAAATATTAAAAATTATATTATAAAACTCATTTCTGCCCAAATATTATGATGAAGTTGTTCTGAACTAAATGTTATCACAACAAACAAAATTATGTGAGGTCATACGAATCTGAGTAAAATATGATTGAAGAGAAAATAATATTTAAAGAAATATCATTTCAGTGAGGTGAAAACATTTATAATATTAAAAATATTCCTGACGTATAAATAGACCTAGGTAACCATACCATTCCCACATTAATCAAAATATTACAAAATAGTAGTACTAATTCTAACCATTTTTATTTTCGTACAGCCATGATGTTCAGTTTACACCATAACATTTTTATTATAAATGCCTAAATATTTCTAAAAAGTTTGAGAGGTAGAAGTTAAAGAATAATCCCCAGACCACAAAATGGAATAAAAATATCTTCCGTGATATAATCGCAGGATAATTGACAAAGTTGAGTCACAAGTTGCAAAGGAAAGAAGACCAAAAAGGAGCGGGTCATCTGTTTCTGAAGATGTGGAACAAATGAAGAAAGTGGTCGAGGAAAATCCTTATACAATCTTACTTAGGAAAATACCTCCAGATGCAAAATACAAGATAAATGTTTACATCCTATTACAGTATAGTTTTATCTTACTGCATCTAGAAGTTTTTTAACACTTCCAAGACCACGAAGTGGAACAAAAATATCTTCAGCAACATATCCTCGCGATAAGCTGAGCCTGAGAATGTTGTGGAAAAAATTAAAAAGACGGCTCCAGAGAGTCCACATACAATCTAACAATGACTCTTAAGTACAGGCAGCATTTAATAACTTTGTTTCTGGAGGACTTAGATGATGATGACCAAAATCGCATTTTCTAACACGACAATGCTCTTACGTATGGGGTAGATATATCATTAAGCAGACAAATATCTAAAAGTAGATGTCTAGCTCGATTATCAAACCTATCCTACACCTCTCATCTAAACAGTTCACACCAAAGCAAACTTCACCAAAATAATAGTGGCCAAAGTAATATTTAATCCAGCAAATGTTTGTGGGAAAAATATTCTTAACAATTTAGGATTTCAAATGAAATGTCAGAACGACATTCCACAAATCAAAATCTCTTAAAAGAAAATTTAACGAAGGATTATTCATTATATTACAAATATTTCTGACAAATAAACACAAAAGTATTTTGTACCAAAAAAGTGTTGAAATTACCCTTCCCATGAAATGTCTTTCTGGAAACGCTTGCATATTGCAACAAAATATTAAAACGTTTGTTGAAAAAAACAGGACAGATTCAAGAAAAAGATCTTCCAAATGCGATTCTACGAAATAACATCTGGCAACAACAACAAGCTTTACAAATCTAATTCTAACTACAAAACTAGTCAAATCTGAAATTGAATGATATGTAGTTCGAACCAATGCTTCTGTTAAGTTCGTAAAATATTTATGTAGTAAATAGAACTGCTGTACGTAACATGGATTATGCTCTAGCTCAAATTTTCTTAATAGACAAACAGTGGTTTCTCCATTTCCCGATATTACTATGTATAGTACTATAACTAGATTAAAATATGGTCGCGCTTGTTCTCCAGCGCACTTGTACAGAACTAAATGTTTGGATTCTTACGCGTTCAAATACGGTTATGATTGCGCAGATCTTAATCACATATTCTTCAGGTGCAAAAAAATAGCAGTCGGATGTCGTACTGACTGGCCTTAATGACCAATCTGTCACGTTACCAACGAATATTGAAATACTCCTATCTTCAAACAAAAAAAAATGTTTCTGATTTAATAATGCAATTTGCAACAACGTTATAGAATGGAATAACATTTTTTATTATTTTAGTTTAATTTTTTTATCTACTAACTAATGATTTTAATTCAACAAATCGTGGTACCTCATAACCATTAGTTAGTCCAATCTAAAGACAATCCCATAAAAGAAACTATATTTTCTGACGTACGCTCTGCTTTATTGCATTGGCAAATATCTACCTTTGATCTTTCTCGAGGAGTTAGATAAAGATGAGCAAGAACGTGAGTACGACTACCTCTAACAACACAATACCCCTGCATATGAGATATGTGTCATATTACCAAGAAGTTGGAGAGGTGAATGTTTTAGAACACTTCCCAGATTACGTAGTGGAATAAAAATATCTTTGACAATATATCCGCAGGATTATTGTGAAATTTGAGTCACATGGAAAAGGACTCATTGGAGGGATAATCTGCGACTGATGACATTAGGGAACAAATAAAGAAAGTGGTTGAGGCAAATCCTTATGCAATCTTACAAGGTAATTGTTACAAAGAAGCCTCCACACTTTTAAAATATTTAGAACTACTTAAAATGTCCAATATTGTGATTGTGCAAAAGAGCTGTAAATTGATATGTAACACTTTATCGGCAGAAACACTTTTAACACTGTTTCTTGAGGAATTATATGACGAGGAGCATGAAAGTAAGAAAGGTTTCTTCTAACAGGACAATGCTCCTCCACATGAGCAAGAGTGATAAAATATCATAAGGTAAATGTATTTTTAAAGCTCTCTCAAGGTACTATTTTACTGGTAACCGTATAGTATTAAAAAGTCGAGAACCAGTTCGGTAACTAGATCTCACACCTCTCACAGATGAAAAACCATTAAACGATTTAATAAATGTTTAACGAAAACAAAAAGTATTAGTATTCAGACTGCTGACCATATGTAACTAATTCATGAGAAAATATCATTCGAGAGAATTATTAATCCAAGTGAAATCATATTTCTAAACTTGAATTCTTTCAATGCAAAAATAAACTTCATACTAGTAATAAAACAATCCAAAGTTGAGCACTGACTCTAAGTCGATTCTCAAGAAGAGATTTTTAAACCTACTGTAAATGGAAGCTATGTGTGTAAAACTATATATCAACAACAAACAAAAATACTTCATCTTTGTTCGGTTACTACTTAACAAACCAAAGTTTGTCACGCAATATTTACCTGAATAAAAAATAATTCAAGATAAAACAATTTCAAGAGAATTATTATGTCCAGTGAAAACAAATATAAAAAAGTGATTTTTTTACATTAAAGTTTTTTTTTTACTGAATACATACAGTACATAAGAAACTAAAATTCAAAGCAAAACAAGTCAAATATGAGTACTGAATCTAAATTCGTTGAAATAGAGCATATTCTAACGGTACTAGAGACTTTCGAGCGGAGTAAAAATGTATTATAACTATTAAAAATTACGCTAAAAAACTAATTTCTCCACAAAATATTATGATGAAGTTGTTCTGAACAAAATGTTATCATAACAAACAAAATTATGTAACGCCATGTGTACCTGAATAA